>VSMD01128250.1:0-34769 GCA_008750895.1 Mirza zaza | reverse complement strand
AACCAGTGAAGTATTACCATTGAAAGAATATAGTAACTCTTAAGATAAACATAAATATAAGAAAAATACATTATTAAAATATAATAATAATGAATTTACATATAATTAATTACATGTAATAATGAATTACAATGAAGATCATGTAACTAATTCAGAAATTCAAAACTATTACTTTACCATGAGGTCACTGATTATTTTTGCCTGGGTTTTATATAACATTCACTCATTTAATATATTCAACAAATAATTATTGAACTCTCTTTATTCTCTAGGGAATAAATTCTCTTTATTCTCTAGGGAATGTGTTTGGCCCTGAAAAAGCACTGGAAAATACAACAGACACTCTATGCCCTCACAGAGCTTACAGTCTAGCAATCTAGTGAGGAAGACAGACAGGAACATAGGCACTTATAACACTGCATGAGAAGCTCTGTGCTTGGATCTCCCATCCTAGAGGAAGTGATATCTCAGCTGAGACCTGCAGGGTAAGAGGGAGTTGATCAGGTGAAGAAGAGCAGAAAAAGTGGAAAGAGTGTTTCAGGTGGAGGGAGAAGGAAATACAAAGACCCTGAGGTGTAAGAGAGTGTGGTCTATTTTATGGCAGAGGTTTCCAGCCACAGTGAAATTTTCACCCGTCAATGGGGGAATAAGGACAGTGAGGTAAGTCTTTGCAAAGCTAAAGTCAATCAATTTTAATGACTAAGTTTATGACTACCTTATGTTCTGGCATTAAAATGGCCCCTCTTTTATGAAATGATGATGATAGTAGATGGCATTTTTTAAAAAATAGGTGATTCTGTTTTGAAAACTAACAAAGCAAAAACTACCAGTGTATAAAATCTTAAAGTCTGGGAATCGCTGTGTAAAGAGTAAACTTTTAGAGGGTGTTTAATATAGTTAAAGGGAAGGGAGGAAAGGGAGACATCAAGAGATGAAGTGAAAGAGAAAGGCAGGAATTATATCATGAATGACCAGGAGAAAACTTTGAACTTTAACCTAAGAGCAATGGGAATGACCTGAAGCAGAGGAGTGAGGCTCTCCCTAAGTGTGTAAAGGACCCATGTAGGGTGTGTATGGGAGAGGGTGAGACAGAGGCAGGAAGCCAGACAGCAGCATTGTATTATCGCAGAGAAAGGAGACAATAGTCAGCTTTGGGGCCCAATCCAGGGCACTGAGTAGAAGAAGATAACTTTAGGAGATAATAGGATTTGGTGATTTGTTATACTGGGTGAGGAAAATGGAGTGGTCAAGGCTGACGTCCAGGCTTTTTCCTTTGGAAACTGAATTGATCATTGTGCTAACTATTGAGTTAGAGAATATAAAAGAGAAAGCCTTTTTTTTTTTTTTTGTGGAAGAAGGTAGTAGTTCATTTGGGGATATGTTGAATTTGAGATGTCTTTGTGTTCAAATGTCCATCAGGCCAATTGTCTGCATGGGTCTCAAGCACATGAGAGAAAGAGCTGAGCTTTGGATATAAATTTTGTAGTCACTGGCAAAATGATTGAGACCGTGGAGATGTATGAAATTTCCCAGGGAACAATGCATAAGAAGAGAAGATATATTACTAAAGGACTGTCAGGAGATGAGCAATGTAGAAAGAAGCCTGAGACAGAGTGGCCAGAGAGGTGGGAAGACAGCCAAGAGAACAAGGTACTGTGCAAACTAAGGGAAGAGGTACCATTTCAAGGAGGGAGCAGACAACAGTGTCGGGTGCTGCGGGAATCCACTGGACAGAGGACTGAAGGATGCTCACTGAATTGAGCAACAAACAGACTGTTAGGGACCTTGAGAACAGCAGAGGGGCAGATGCTAGATCATAGTGTGCAAACGTGCAGGCAGGAGGAGCTCTTTTATGCAGTAGAGCCATGAAAGACAGGGAAAATAGGTCAGCAACTGCCAAGAGATGTGGGTTTGAGAAAGTGGTTAATTTGTTTTTGAGACATAGAGACTTGGTCATGGACATTGTGGGAGCCACTTGAAAGAGTTTGAAGACTTGTAGCAAATGAAGATAACTATCAATAATTCAAATACAAAATATTGGCTATCTTTAAAAACATAAAGGTCTTTAACCACTTCGGTACCAGCGTCGACTTTAGCCGACAGCCGTGATATGACTTTTCCAATTTTTCACTTATCAAAATAAAATTGTGAGCATTTAAAAATAACGTAATGAAAACATATATGTATATGTTACCTATTCTGATTTACATTACAAGTAAAGCTGCCTGTAAAGTAAAACAAGCTTTCAGTGCTTTAAAGCTTTTTTCCTCATCACACAAGAGCAAAACAGATTTGTACTCAATGCACAGAACAAACTATTGTGCGGACTATGAGTGCCAGCTGTGGGCAAGGTTTCACAGCCCATGAGTGCTGTACTGAAGTGGCTAAAGAAATAAATCATGATGTTCCCATAAGAACACCTGATTCACCTATAAAATTGTCAATGGACTTAAATACACTTAAGGATGCCAACTGATTCCAAGAAATACTTTGAGGGAATCACATTTTAAAATATTTTTAAACCACATATTAAAATATTAATTTTAAGTTATGGCAAGTTTAGCTCTTGTCCATAGAGATCATACTCTTTAAATAATATGTATCTTTGAATAGCTGGTGGTAGAGGAAGCTTCTCCATTAAGGTTGGCTGGCAGAGTCTTTGGAGTCCCATAAGTCTTCGAATTTTTAACCGACACAAATGCTTTAATGAACAAGGATTCTCTAAAATGAATGGGGAAAACAAGCAAAAATTTAAAAAAATATTAGTGGATTGATCTGTAAGATACAGATTGTTTTAGAATAACATGAATAATATCCTTCTACAAAACATGTATGTGCACTTTAGGAAGTGGTGATTTTAAGTGAAATTCATATTGCCATTAAGTATTTTAGACCATTCCCCTAGAATGCAAACTCCATGAGGGCAGAGATTTAGTCTGCCTCTGTGCCAAGAAAAGTTTGGCTCATAATAGATGTTCAACTAGAATTTGTTAAGTGAATGAATAGACTTAAGAAAGTAAATACTCATATAACCTATTCATTTTTTAGAACTAAGTATTATAGAAGCCAGGCATGGTGTCACACACCTATAGTTCCAGCCACTATGAAGGCTGAAGCAAGAGGATCACTTGAGCCCAGGGGTTCTAGGCTGTAGTGTGCTATGATTATGTCTACAAATAGCCGCTGCACTCTAGCCCGTGCAATATAGTGAGAACCTGTTTCTAAAAAAAAAAAAAAATACAACAACAAACTTTCTGATGAATAATTATCCAGGAAACATTAATGCAAGTGATTCCACATCATCCATGATTTAATCTGAGGTTTGTTTCCAATGTCTGATGTCTAAACATTTTATATTTTCAAAAAAGTACACTAATGTTATTTAAGTATCTGTTGTTAATCTTTATTTTCAATTCTTAATCTATATTATATAGATCTATAATATATTGATATATTATACCAGCAATATGAATTAATGAAAAGGCAGCATAGCACACAGGCTTGGGATGAAGGTTCTGGACTCAGTCCTAACTCTGCCACTTAGTATTTGTGTGACCTTGGGCAAGTTACTTGACTCTGTGATTTTATTATAGTATTCTCATCTGTGAAATGTGGATAACATTAATGGTATCTGCCTCACAGAGTTCTTTAAAGAGTAAACGAATTAAATCATATTAAATCAAAGTATTAGAAAAGTGTTTGGCACATTGCAACCATTAAATAAATGTTAACTATCATTCAATTTAATAATAATGTGATCACATTTCTATTACATGTGATATTATAAGCATTCAAATTATCTTTTTAAAAATTAAAACAATGTTTTCCAAAAATTAAGGCAACACTATCATTACCATAATAGGTAGGAAAAAATCCATCTTTTTAAAAAAATTACTATTTTACTTTTTTACCTAACAAATACACTGTCATACGTATACCTGGAAGAATCCTGACATCCAGTGGTTATCTGTGCTCATAGCAATAAACTGGCTTTGAGTCTGGTTGCAACAATGTATGACTGAAACAACAAAAAACTCCCTGGTTTTATTCTTACTTGGATTGCCTTTCCAAAGTCATTAGAATTGGTGATTCTTTTGCAATAAAAACATGCGGACAATTATTCCCACTTAGAAGCAAATCTATTCTTTCTATGACAGGAGTACTATGGTATTATAGAAAAAGCCTGTGTTTTGAAGTAAGACAGGCCAGGGTTCAAATCCTTGCTTTTTCTGTTTATAACTATGGAAAATTAATTTATCTAAGCCTTCGAGTTTTTTCCTACTTACAATCTCCAAACTGTTTTAATACTTTTATTGCAAAATAACATACAGATAGAGAAACTACACACATGTTATAGTTTTCTAAGTTATTATAAGTGATCAGGTGAACATCTTTAGTTACCTCCAAAGTCCAACCAAGGTCATGACATAGAACTTTGCTAGACACCTAGAATTTCCTCCACAATCCACTCAATCTTCACCCTTTCCTTCCCCCGTAAGTAACAACCCTTCTGACTTGTATAGTAATCAGTTCCTTCAAAGTTTCATTATCCAAGTGCACTATCCCTACATTATACAGTATTGACAATATTTCTTTTAAATTTTGTTATGTCCTTTAAATTTTTTTAATCTGCAGGTTCTTCTCTGCACCCTCTTCTTGCCCTTTCAATTAATTTTTGGAAGAACCCAAATGCCCTGTAGTTTCCAACAACCTGAATTTTACTGATTACATTTTCACGGTGCAGTTCCATTGTCTTCTCTATTTTTTGCAAATTGGTAGCTGGACTGAGGGACTTGATCAGACTCAGGTTTGATTTCTCTGGGAAACTATAGCTAGTGCTGTGTCCTTTCACTGGGGGCTGCATAATGTGATACTAGCAGCAGTCGATGCTCAATAATTGTATCCTTTAGTTTACTGGGGATAAACTGCAAAATGGTGATATCTAATTATATCAAATAATGTAATTTGATATAATTATATTATATCAAAGTGGGAGCTACAAAATGGTGAATCTAATTATAGAATTTCTTTTTCATTTGTTATTTGGAATATTTTTATTAAGGGATTACTCATTTACTCTTTGGTTACTAATAGCACAAATCATATAGGCAAGGCAGAACAAACAGTTAAATCGTTATTTTCATCTCAATTTTCAAGGTAATAAGTTGAACTTCTACTGTTTTCTGGAGCTGACCAGTTTTTAAAATATCATATATTTAAACTTATTGGGTAGGTTTCAACTCATTGAAATAATTATCCTTTTTGAAACTTAAGTTGTCCTATCTTTGGCCAGTGGGACTCTCATGTTGGTTCCTGACTTCTTTTGACATAATTCTTGAAATATTTAAGAATTTCTTTTCTATCTGGTATCCAGATGTTCCATCCAGGTTCATCTTGTACATTTCCTTCCCTAGATATGCAATAATCTAGTTCTCTAAAGATGAATCTGTCTTTCACTTGTAAGACTCACTCAGGGATAAAACCAATGAATGCTACATCAGACACTATGGTCCCTGGCCATCTACCAGTGTCAACCAATTCTGGTATCCAGTGTGTCTAGGGATCTGTATTCTCTAGGGAAACTGATCAAAATCAGTGCTGGTGAGGTTTGCAACGTCTCCATTCCTTTTGAAGGCCGAGAGTGAACATGTGTACTAATGACTATGTGAAGTTCATTTTGTAGTGAGAAAACTTAGGTATAAAAAGGATAAGTAACTTGCTCAAAGTCACACAGCTAGTATGACTATCTTGGTCTTTTTACAGGAAATAAAAAGTCTTCCTCCTCTTAGAGAAGCAAAAATGATCTCAATAAATTATTGCTTGTTTCAATGAAAATAGCCCTGAATTATACTTACACTGTATAATCCAGCAATCCTACTCCTAGGCACGGCCAGACTTGCACCCTATCTTGGGTCTATCTGACCACAGAACTCAATTTCTGGGGTCACAATACTAAATTTTTATCAGAATCTCTAATATTTCTGCTTTAGTTGCCACAAAAATCTCTTCTCTTAAAGAACTCCTTCCAGGGGAAGGCATATTTAAGTATATTAAGTTCTATGATGTTTCTTTAGGCTCCATGACATTGATTTCCTAGTAGGTTTTGGAAGTTTATTTTTCCAAACTCATATTTTGAAAGAGAAAACCTCTCCAATCTATGAATTTTTTCCAGTTTCTAACTTTGTTTTGAGTCATTTAAAATGTACTTTATTGAAACTTTTATAATATCTGTAGATGAGGTCTCACTATTGCCCAGGCTGGTCTTGAACTCCTGGCCTAAAGTGATCCTTCTGCTTCAGCCTTCAAAAGTGCTGGGATTATAGATAGGCAGGAGCCATGGCGCCCAGCCTTTATAATAGGATTCATTTTCACAATAACTAATCTTTGATGTAAGATTATATCAATAAAGACCTGAGAGAAAGCAAGTCAAAAAGGGTAATTCTAATCCCTACCATTTATTCATTTACTCCATAAGTATTGATTATTTACTACTTACTAGGCACTATGCTAAACCTTGAGAATATATTAGAAAAAGAAACAAAACAGATCCCTGCCCACATGGAGATTGCAGACTACATATTGCATGATATTATAGAAGTTAATTTTCAAAAAATGAGTTCTAGTCAGAATGTTAATATGGGTATAGTATTACTCATTATACAACTAAAGAGTTGGAAAATATCAAGAAAAACAACAACAAAAAAATCTTACAACAAAGAAAGTGTTAAGGATGATTTAACAACCCCAGATAATTCTGAAAATAAAGTAGTACTGAAAAAAATATTAAAGAAGACTTTAAGAGATTTTTCTCACATACATTTTTAATAAAAAAAAACTGTAGGAAAACTTTTGTTTTTTACCTAGTATTTGGCGGATTTCTGGCCATTCTCTCTGTACTTCTAGTGCAGACTTCAGTTTAGCGCACAGAGGGACATAATCCATGTAATCTATTAATATACGAATAACATTGCCTACCAGGTGCTTCATCCAAGGAACTGTAATAAACTCACAAAACTGAGAGAATTGACAAAATTTAACTTTGTAGTACTTTAATTTACTATATATATAAACACTCAATTTTGTTATAAAATTACTCTTTATCTTTTACAGAAAATAAAAAAATCCCTCCTTATAATGAACAAAAATGAAAAATAAATTGGTTCCTTGTTTCGGTGAAACTATCAGTTCTGAAGACATATGCATGGCTCTGATGTGATTGTAGTTAACAAAACATAGAAGAATTATGCTTCTTTTCACTTAGCCCTGATATTCCACCAAATAAGCATTAGCGATTAATCGCATAAATTTTCAAGTTCTTCTACATTCAGTTTCCAATTCAAGAAGAATAAACAACATCATTTTTTTGTTAGCTTATGCTTATATGCCCATATCACTGTAAACAAGAATTCAAGAATAAGAAAGATTTAAAAATTAGAGTTGATTTTTCTTTTCTTGTAATATTCCTAAATGAGTGAAAGCTCATAAGAGTTAGGATGATGACCCAATATGAAACAGAAAAGGATGTAACTCACCGGGTTATCTCTTATTACACAAGATGTCCATCCTGGCAGTACCTCTTCCTCTATCTCTGACCACACAAAGGAATTTCCAAAGATGTCCCCATGCATGCATTCAAAGCACATCTCCACTTGGTAGCCATTATTCAGCAATAGCCTCAGCATTACCTCGTCATTTAGGGCGTACTGAATGACACTGGGGAAACGCGTGTCGTTCACATGCATAAAGTAACAGTTGACATTAGCTCCATGAGAGAGAAGCAGTCGGACAATTTCATGATTATTGGCCCTCACTGCCACAAGTAGGCAGTTGAGGGGATCTAGGTTTGGATCTGCACCTGCTGCCAGAAGGACTTCCGTGCAACGGATATCATTGTTAGAAACGGCAAAATATAGCGCAGTCTTTCTCTCATCATCGTAGTTCTGGGAAATGTGGTCAGCAAGGAGGGTGTTGACGTCAAAACCATTTTCAATGAGCAGTTCTAGGCACTGTACATTTTGTCCATCTGCTGCTGAGTGAATTGGTGTTAGCCCACTTTTCTGAATTGCATTTTTGGATGTTACTGGGATAAGATATTTCAGTGCACTAAAAAAAAAAGTCAAATATCCACATGGCATAAAGAAAACCAAGAAATTGAAAAAAATCAGCTTCCTCACTAAATAAGTGAAGGCAATTTTAGTTTCCCTTAATTTCTCTAGACAACCTATACTGAAACAATCTTTGTCTATCAAGCTGTTATTAACATTTAGTTTAGTGTGATTTAGTTCAATTTAGATTTATCTTCCCATTCTAAATATTCTTGAGAAACTTGCTGGATCTTATATGAATGGTCCTAGAACTTTGGTTCCTCAGGAACCCTCCCCACTTTCCAATTCTTCTCTGAATAATACAAGTTTTATAAGCAACCAATGCTATCTAATAAAACAATATAAAAGTAAGCCTTTCTGATGCCATAGAAGAATGCTTCATAATCTTGACCATTTGAATCATGGAATCATAGAAAGTGAGAGGTGGAAGTGACCTTGGATATAATTTAGTCCAACTGCTTCATTTAATATGAAGTCTGGGGAGGTAAAAATGACTTGTCCAAGGTCACACGGTTAGATGTGGAGGTGGTCTAGGATTTAGGCTTCTTGGTTTCTTGTTAATTATTCCTCTTTCACTGATTCCTAAGCAATCTATTTTTTAAAAATATTGACCATGTACATCCTGTCTGCTTTCATACAACTTGCAATTGAATTATTAGCCAAAAGAAGAGTCTTTATTATTCCATCAACCTTACATCTGTCCAATTGAGATAACAGCTTATGTTTCTAAGTACATGTGATAAATCGTTGTAAATTTCACACTTGACTAACCAACTAGACATGTATGAGAGCCACAGGCAAGAATAACTCGATCTCCTGTGCCTAATTCAGAGCTCCCATGTGTGAATATGAACACTGGGAGTAAATCCAGATAAACTTTAACAACATGTCACTTAGCATCAATGACACGTAATTGGCCACTTAGCCAATGTGGCCACTGAAAACTACATATCCTAACTACTTCAAAGTTTTTCAACTTATAGAATATATTGAATTGACTACAACCATCTTCTCATGGTGAGTAGTTTAATACAGTGATTCTAGACTTCTACTGATGTGTTCATTATGGCACATTTTGTGATTTAAAAATCCATCCAACCATTTCTATGGAGTAAAGAAATATAAACTCATAATGAAACTTTTCTGTTGAAGAATATATTTGACATAATATATTTGACATTATATTATAAAATCCTGGAGATGTTAAGAAATAATTGTAGCAACAATGATAGTATTGTTACAAATTTTAATCCTTTATCAAAAGCAAAATTTTTAGAAATTCTGTAGTTTTTTGCTGAACAGGAAGGCACTCTTGGTTGGCTTGTGCAGAATTCTCACATAACTGAATTCCTTTTAAAAGAGAATTTCTTTTCTGCATAAAATTATTATAAATTCATTTTTTTGGAAGTATAAGAATATGAAAAGAAGGAGGAAAATCAAACAAGTTCCAAGCATCTAAATACAAAACTTGTGAACATTTTGACTATTTCTCTTTGGATTTTTTGGAGGGTATTATATAGAGAGAGACTTGTGATTATACTGAATATATAAATTTGCATTTTTAACTTAAAATGATCACCCTGTAATTTATCACTCACAGATAATGTCCCTCGTAGGCAGCTCGGTGTATAGGAAGATGCCCTGCTCTGTTAGGCACATTGCCACTTCCTCCATATTCCAGCAGGAGGGAAATGCAATCAGGATTGCCACTTCCTGCTGCCTCAAACAGGACTGATGCCCCATCATCCGCCAAAGCAAATACATCACCACCTGGCAGTATAAAACACATGGCATGAGGATAACTGGCCTTGTTAAAATAGTCCCCTTCAAAACAACCTGTTGTTTTCCTTTCTAGTTAGGACTTAAACGTATAGAATTCAGAGCTGCTGTGTTCTCAATATTTTCAACAGAGAGTTACGCAGCACGCTTCCCTTTATTAGAAAATCTTTGGGTCAGAAAAACATGAGAGAAACTAGCAAGTCAATTTTCATGACTGGCAAATACTTTCAGAAAAAGGGATCATTAGACTTTTTTACTTCAAGACGATAATCAACACTCTTTCGATTCCACAAATATTTATCGATTACCCTCTCTACACAAACACTGTGTGTGACTGTAAGATGAATAAGTTTGACTACTTTAAGGAGCTTAGAGGGGAAATGAAACAAAATGTCATCAGAGAACACAAACTGCATGACATTCAAATGACATCAGGACTAGGTGGCATGATGCAGGAGACAGAGGGCTGTGTTTGAATTATGCCTCCGCTGCTTACTCTGAGAACTGAGGACAAGCCATTTACTTCTATGCGCCTCTATTGCTGCATCTCTAAACTGGAATAAATCAGCTTATTTCACAGGGCTTAGTTGATATTTAAATAAAGTTTGCTCAAAAATATTCATCTTTTCCCCATAGAGGATCCTTGGGGACCATGTGGTCCTACTCTTTATTTGCAGATGAGAAAACTGAGGACCAGATGTTGAGCTAAGCAGGCTAGGGTCTCACAATGAGTAGGTGACCCAACCTAACCAGTTTAGGGATTAGGTCTCTTAACTGCTGGTTCTGTAGTTCTGTAGTTATAATCCTTCCAGGATATAAAGAAGGGCAATGACACAATCTGTTGCAGAGAATTAGGAAAGGATTAGGGGAAAAGGTGTCTCAAGAAATTGACTTTGAATTGTGCTGGAGAGATGAGGGCAAAGACCTGAACTAAACCGAGACAGAGGGAATGCCAGATTTGTTTGGGAATACTGCTAGTCTACTTTGTTTGGAGTGTAGGATACAAGATGGGCATAGTAAATGATAAACCTGGAGAAACAATTCAGGATGATGCCGTAGGGATTTTTTGGATAGTTCACACTATTGTAGCTGTCCTTTAGGGAGAGGAACCAAGTTGCAGTATGTAGCATGGATTCTCTGATGGCGAGACTGGAAACCCAGAGAATGGTTAGAAAATATTTGCACTGGTCCAGGGAAGATGTGAGGGACCTGACCACGAAGGCAGATGGATTGCAAAAATCGGGACGAGAGAGATGCTATTATAGGATTTTGCAGTTGATTGGGTTTAGGAAAGAAGGGGATGTAGAAATTAGAGGTAAATCCAACCTTTCAGTCCTGGTTGAGAGAAACTATATCAGTAAGTAGAAAATAAGGAAAGATTCAGTTTAGGAGAAGCCTTAGTGAGCTATCTACGTGAAAATTTTGCTGTTTCTACAGAAAGCAGTAGGCCACAATACATAGGGTTTAACTGAGTTGTGGCATAGGGGCTTGTTGGCGGGGCTGAGTGTGAAAGCCTGATGCCCAGTTACACTCAGGGGAGGAACAGGACACAGTGAGGAAAGGAGAAAAGGAGTGTCTAAGAGAGAGGACAAAAGTCAGGAGAGTGTAATTCCTTTTCACATACCTTTGTGGATTAGATGTTCCAACACATCACAGTGACCATACTCGGCAGCCACGCCTAACGGTGTGACTCCAAATCCATCTCTCAGGTGGACGTTGCCTCCATGTTTTAGTAGCAGAGCTATGATATCTTTTCGGCCTTGCTTGGCTGCTTCGTGCATTGCCGACCATCGCTTGACACACGGCTGGTCAAGGCTGGGGTTGTGTTTAATCAGAGTGGACACCATGTCGTAGGAGCACTTCTTTACAGCTTGAAAATTATTTTTAAAAGGAACAGGCAACAGTAAGTATATTCACACAAATACCTTAGGAGATATTAAACTAATAACCAAATTTAATATTAAAATATATATTAGTTATAATCTTTTCTTCTACAAGAGAATATTGTATTTCTCTAATGCCTTCTGTTTCTCGTAGCCAAATTTCCATTTGTGGAGTATAAGTATGCAAGATAATACTGTTTTTTCTTTAACATCTGGAGGAGGGGTAGGAGTTTCATGGAAAACAGTGTGCGTTGCTGGATAAGGATGCTGTGCTTACTCTTTCTAAACTTCCATTTCTTCATTAACAAAATGGAAATAACATCTACTGTGGGGTTGTACAAATTAAATAATGTATGTAAAATGGTTAGTATAGTACTCACTATATAATAGAAACTTAGTAAATAATAATTACTATTAATAACATTTTATCACTCCTAGGACCTGGGAGTCCTAGTATCATGTGTAAACAATGTTTACCAAGTTTTCCTTCATAGAAACAGGTTTTTTTTTCCACCAAAGACATCAGTAAGTATTACATGAACTTCTCTTTCCTATACTTTTGTTTTTGTGTGTGTGTGTGTGACAGAGTCTCGCTTTGTCACCCAGGCTAGAGTGAGTGCCGTGGCGTCAGCCTAGCTCACAGCAACCTCAAACTCCTGGGCTCAAGCAATCCTGCTGCCTCAGCCTCCCGAGTAGCTGGGACTACAGGCATGTGCCACCATGCCCGGCTAATTTTTTCTATGTGTATTAGTTGGCCAATTAATTTCTTTCTATTTATAGTAGAGACGGGGTCTCGCTCTTGCTCAGGCTAGTTTCGAACTCCTGACCTTGAGCAATCTGCCCGCCTCGGCCTCCCAGAGTGCTAGGATTACAGGCGTGAGCCACTGCGCCCGGCCTTTTTCCTATACTTTTAATGGGAGGTTATCAATGGGACTGTTTAGAATCCAGGCAGGTTAACTTTTCTAAACAGGTGAAGTGGCAGATAATACAGTACAATTTAAGAGGCTCAGTAAATCACATGTCTCTCTCCCTTTCTGTTTGTCTCTAATAGCTCAAATTATACTGTTAAAAGTTTTTTCCCCCTTTGGATCATTAAGAGATTGTCTCCATTTAGCTGTAAATACTTATGAGATATGTAAAACATTTTTTTCTTTTCAATCAGTAAAATCTTAATGTGAAACAGGTCAGGGTGAGTACTACCCCCTGCAAATGGAGATAAATGCAGTTACATTCACTCATTCACCCACTCACTCATTCATGCATTCACTCAGTTAATGCCTGCTGGCTAAATGAAAGGCTCTGTGCTGGGCACTGTGGACAGATTGGGCTCTCACTCGTGGAATTTACAGTCTGGAGAAGAAGTCCATACTATCTTCTATTTGAAGACAGACTCAAAAGACTGGGCCTTTACCGGGAAAGGCAGGAGGAGATGTGAGGCCACATAGAACATTCCAGGGCAGCTAGGAGGCAGAAGCTTCTAATGCCAAAGCAAGGAAAATGGTTCCCGATGGTGTAATAAGAGGATGAAGACAAACTTGCCTACTTCCTTTGGAGGAAAGCAAGCCACCACCACAGCAAGGTTCCACATTTTCTCCTGCTCACTGTCTAAAGTAGAATGTGTTGACAAATGCCTCTGTCTGGAATCGCCCATCTGCCACTGGCAGCTCAAATTACAGTGAATTACCTCATCCTAGCTGGTGTTACTGCAAAGCACACATCAAGCAAGCTAAACGAATGAAGAAATGTGTCCTTGTTTATCTTCTTGCTCCTATTGCAGTTTTTTTATAATTAGAAAAAATATATTAAAATAATGAACTTCTTCCCTCATGATCTGTTTTCCTTTTTTCTGACTCAGAGAACATATTGATTAGCAACATTAGTCTTTTTTTTTTCATGAGAATAATAGCATATATGGGACATCTTCAACTTAACATAATTTTTTAAAAATCAAAGCTTCACTTCTAATTTAAATTTTTTTGGAAACAAGAATATATTTTCCATAGAAATAATAATGCAGATGGTGGGAAACCTCTCCCAAGCTAACTCATGAAGACATTCTTAACTCATAAATGACTGAAATAATAAAAAGGCACAGTATTGGTGTAACATAACTGATTAAGTAAAATAACTAAAAATTTCCAGAGTTTAATATATATAAAATTTTATATATGCTTTATATTTATTATATATAATTTTTAAGTCTCTAGAATTTAAAATTCCAAAATTTAGAATTTAGAATTCTTTAGAATTTTTTCAGAAATTTTTTAATTCTTTAGTTTTCAAACTTTAAAACTTGTATCTTTGGCCGGTCGCAGTGGCTTATGCCTGTAATGCTAGCACTCTGGGAGGCCGAGGTGGGCGGATTGCTCAAGGTCAGGAGTTCAAAACCAGCCTGAGCAAGAGCAAGACCTTGTCTCTACTATAAATAGAAATAAATTAATTGGCCAACTAATATATATACAAAAAATTAGCTGGGCATGGTGGTGCATGCCTGTAGTCCCAGCTACTTGGGAGGCTGAGGCAGCAGGATTGCTTGAGCCCAGGAGATTGAGGTTGCTGTGAGCTAGGCTGACACCACTGCACTCACTCTAGCCTGGGCAACAAAGTGAGACTCTGTCACAAAAACAAAAACAAAAACAAAAACAAACTTGTATCTTCAATAGTAATGCTTAAAGAAAACCAAGCTTACTTTGAAGAGTTTAGGAAATTAGTGAATTTTGCATAGATTATAGGCACTTTCAAACACTGTATAATTTGCAGGTACTTTTTTATTTTGAATTTGTCATTTTCTTTCTTTGTGCTCATGTAATTTATTATCAGCTATGAATGTTTTTCTGACTCATAAAATATACAGAAAAAAAGATTTTTCTGAGATATCTTGACAAGATTGAAACAAGAGATGGAGTGAAGAAGATGTGTATTGATCTGTGAGAAAGTAACTGTCTGAAGGAAAAATGAACTGATCTGTAAATGGCATAGGTTGTCAGTAATAGAGGGCCGTGGGGCTGAAGTATCATGCCAGTCAGTTCCCCGAGCCTTCTCTCTGGCCCAGGCTCCACTGGCCTGGATAAGCTTGTGGCTTGTGACACCAACTCCAGGGGGTGGGTAGAGAGGGAGTCCAAGTCCAAAACCCCTTAATGGGTGTCAGATCACCACAAATTAGACATCCGCCATTCAGCAGGTAACTGTGTAGCATAACATATAAAAAAGTACCCTAAGCAAGAGCCAGATGGCTGATAGGGAAGGGCCATGGAGGGACCAAAAGTATTTTTATCTTTTGCCATTTAAGGATACTCCATAAATAGAGACAAAGATGACGGCACCAGACCAAGAAAAATAAAAATGACATTGTGCAGAAAAAAAGAGACAATACTTTTTTTTCTCTTCTCTCTCCTCTACAACTTAAGGAACTGTGGGTAGCGAATTTCAAAGCAGCCCATAAGAAAACTGAGGACATGCCATGGAGGATCCATTTTCCTACAGAACTTAAAAAGACCTGGCGTGGGTTTCACAACAAAGATCCTCAAGAAGGTGACGCAAGAAAATCCCTCTCCTGCAGATGTGAGGATGATGAGGACATACGGGAGCACCTCCAGGATATTGCCTTTACAAAGACTTTCATCCTTTCTTGATATTACCATTGGTTTTTAAGATATATTATTTCTGAACGTTAATTCTATTTTTATTCTGGCAACTCAATGATAAAAATTCCTTTCCTGCACTCTAGATCTTGCTAGAGTAGAGATTAAACGAACACATGGAACTTTGAAATGCATGTTAAACGCTTAACTCTGCGTTGCGGGCTTTAATCATTAAAGAAAAATTTAAATGAAGCAAAACAAAAACAAATGACTAGTAATCATGACTTAATTTCCTTTAAGAAATAAGTGGGTTGAGGAAAGCAAGTGGAGAATAATTCCATATTTGCAACGTGAAGCAGTGTACAGTTCCGAAAAGATGTGTTTTTTTTTTTTTTGCTGAAACCAAAGGTTACCTATAGAAATAACACAGATGTTGCTGCAAATATTACATGGTCTATGCTGGCTTTTCAAAATATAATACAGATCATATTAAGAGTGGTGAAGAAACCCACAGGTGCCTATTCCATTTAGCATCTGTAAAGCTTGCTTCAGGAAAAGAGTTCTGGTTATTTATGAAAAGCATCATGATATTGTCACATAAAGGCTAGTTGAAATGTATGCAGGGAGTACTATTTCTTCCTCAGTATTAATGCTTCCCCTTTTCCTTTTAGTATCAGAAGCCTCTAAATGTTAGCTGGTCACAGGCCATCCAGGTTAAAGACTAAATATCCCAGCCTCCTCTGCACCAGGTGTGGCTATGTGGCAAAATCTGAATGAATGAGATATAAATGGAAACACTCTGTGCAACATTGAGGTCCCCTCTTTAAATTAAAGATACTTTCTCAGGGCTACCTGGCTTCCTCTTTTCTCCTTCATGCTTCCTGGGAAATGGTGACGTTAGAGCAAGCATTGAGCAAAGTTGGCAAAGCCACCCTGACAAACCTGGGCCACTCACCTCTGGGATGATGTGTGTGAGAGAAATGGCTTCTTTCTCTTTAAGTCATGGTTCATTTATTTGTTTGCTTTGTGTATTTGTTTTCGTTTTTTGTTACGGAAGCTTTGCCTGTACTCTAACTATCATGATTAGATCGTTTGATCTAATCCGAGTTTGGGAAGGCAGAGAGCTCTGTGGGGGCAAGAATGGGAGGGAAGGAATCAGACCAGGATGACCACATGCTGTGATGACCCTCTTCACCGACCAAGTCAGGGGCAGAACACCCGCCTAGTAGCCTTCCCCTCCCCTGTCTGCCAGTTATCACCTCTATATCCCTTAAGTCTTAACTCGGGAAAGCAAGGCTCTTTGAAGGCTTCACAGATTCACTGGTTTTTTTATTCTCCTAATTTACTTTGAATATATACCTTTCTAATAGCATTTGTCACACTAATGTTCCATTTAAATTATATCCAACTCTCCTTCTAGACTCTATGAGAAGAGGAAGATTAGTCTATTCATCTATATATCCACAGTCTAGTGCAGCATCTGGCTTAACGTGACTTCTCCATAAACGTTTGTTGCATCGATGTTCTTGGATTCATGCCATCGAGTGCAGATATTTTACTAATGTTGATGACTTGTTTAAGTTTTCTTAGCAATATTCAGGTTGTTTAAAAATGTGTTAGTGATTCCTCTGTGAATCACTCAGTGGTGGTGCTTAACTAACTATGACTGTAGCTCATGGCGCTTTATCCCCTTCCTCTGTGGTTGCTGGTAAATAGTCTTACGTCCTTGCCTCCTCTTCCTCCCCTCCACCCACCACACACACACAATTTCCCAACAGCTCTCCTCTCCTGAGCGTCATGTATGAAAGGTTTTATATATGCATTTTCTCTAATTTTTAGAACAATTCTACACAGTAGATATTGTATTTCCATTTTATACACGAGGAAACTATAGACCCATGATTGCATCTCTCTTTGCTTTTACAAATGATTTGCCAATTCTTATTGTTCGACAAATAGCAGGACATACAAGACAGAGAAGAAGCTGATAAATGAACCTTCTGATTTACCATTCTTCCATTGTTGTGCCACAATGGGAACCCCCTGATAGTGCCATGCTTTGCATTAGTGTGCTCAGAGTCTGTTGGCTGTACTCCCTTCCAGTTTGGCCTGAACATTCTGATGTGGAATCCCTTTCTATCACTTTTTTTGGGACACCTATTGCACATGGAACCCTCCTTGCAACTAGGGGGGTACCATACCTAGAGAATATTCCTTTAGAATTGGCGTCTCTGGCTTCATAAAACTAATTCAAATCCCTCCTGGCTAACTGCACTCTATATAACTGGGTGCTAATGGATGCGGCCATCTTTCACATTTGACCTCTTTGTGGGATAGGAAAACAAAATCATAGGACGGAAGACATGGGGGTTACAGAGGGGCTCAGGCAGTTGAGGTCACATAATTTTAGCCAATATACAGTGGTTTCCAATAAATACGTATTAAAAGTTTGTTATTTGTTTCAAACTACAAAATTTCTAGGAATAAAAAGGTCATTTACCAATGAGAAGGGGTGTCTCTCCTTTGTCATTTTTGGTATTGGGCCACACTCCCTTTTCTAGTAAAGTTCTTACATTTTCCACCAGACCAGCTTTGACTGCCAAAGTCAAGGGTGTTTCTCCATCACAGGTCTTGAATTCCCAGAGTGTCTTATAGGATGCTAAGACATGAAAACATCATGTTGAAAAGTTGAAAATATTTACTTACCAGGATATCACATAAATCATAATAACCCAATATTATACATATAAGATCGAACAAACACAATTGATGAAAAAGGAAAGACTTTGATTAAAAGTTTACCAAATGGTAGACTATCAAGAGATAGTTCAAGATGAAAAATTAAAAACCGACTTCCAAAGAAAAAAGTACGGTGCATAGGTGGTACAATGGTAGAATTCTCACCAGCCAAAAGAAAAAAAGCCTTTATATTTGAATCAGTTAATTTATGACATATACAAACTTTTTATAACATTTGGGGTAACCATACCTTCTCACCAACTTGTGTCACATTCCTAGGTAAAAGCATAAGCCCTGAGTGTCACAAAATGTACTGATTTTTGTATTTTGAGTTCAAAACATGGGTACTGCCCTTTTCAAATTTCAACTAATCATTTATTCTGCTTTTTTTTGTCTTTGCTTGTTATGTTCATTGAAAACACATATAACTTCTACATTCTTTCTTTGATTTGATCATAGGGGTTTTATGTTCTCTTACCATCCAGAACAATCTCAAGTATTTGTTGAATGGGTTGAACAACAGCTTCATGCAACGGAAACCATCCTTTATCATCAGCTTCATCCAATGCAAATTTATATTTCACATACTCCTGGAGCTCAAGAATGTGACCTAAATTAAACACATGGATTAATAACCAATGTCTATCTTTGCAAGGAGGATTCCCCAGTCCATCCCCCTGTAGACAATATACTCATTTACCTCGTCTTATAGCCTCCACAAGTTTTCTGTTTTGATCACTTAGGGGTACAAATCTACCAGAGAAATAAACATAAGTCATATTTACAGTAGTGGTATACTACAAGGAACCCCAAATTGTAATTTCTACTCATTTTATCTACTTTTAAAATATAAATCTCTAGAAGTCAGATACGGAGTATATTTATGATAGCTTGGAACTAAGAACATTTTCTGTGTATGTTTTATAAATAAAACCAAGGAATTCCATAACAAATTTGTTTAACTCTATTAAGCAGAAAATATCTGCTAGCATTCTAGGGTTGTGAATGTCTTCCAGGAAACTCTAATGTTCCAAAATCCACTGGAGATAAGGGAAAAATTTTAAAGACCAGAAATTTAGATGTAATAAGTTCATTTTTTAAAAGCTCAAAAGCAAGAATTTTTATAACACTGAATCTATTCAAAACTACTACTAAATTTCATAATATAAGATTATAAATATTAGAATGTAAAGGTAGACTAAACTTTATTTCTGTCAGAAGTATAATGTGTGTTGTTTCAAGACATAAATTTAGTTTTGCATTTGTAGATGCAATAACTCCTACTTATATAATCCATCAATTTTATGCACATCCTAATTTGTTAATTCCTATCATTTGGATAGTAGATAATTACATAGGTGGTGGTGATTTATATATTACTTTGTCATATATAACAAAAGCCCACAGCTCTCCTCCCATTCATTGAACTAAATGAGGTGAGTTAGCATTATTCTTCATATTTTAAAAATGCAAAAATGTAATATGTTACTTATAAAAGGTTAGCTGAGTCAGTAGCAGAACAAGCTCTAAAATATACAGACCTCTGTTACCTTTCTATACATTGGTTGCATAAACTGTACTTGCAAATTTATTCAATCTACTTATTGTCATTTTGACTCCATATTAATTTAGAAAATAGGCATTCCTATACACCAAAATTCATCTAGGAATTTCCTAGCTAGATTATTTCTGTTTTCCACATGAGCTGAGATTTATGGAAGATCAGATTGCTAAAACCTTTGCACAGTGGTCCTTGTCAAACCATTAGAATCCCTGCCAGAAAAGAAAGATAAACATTTTCTTAGGGAAGAAGTTAAGAAACAGCATTCATTTTATCTTATAATGAAATGAGCTGGAACCCATTCTACTAAGTGAAGTATCTCAAGAATGGAAAAACAAGCACCACATGTACTCACCAGCAAATTGGTATTAACGGATCAACACCTAAGTGGACATATAGGAGTAACATTTATCGGGTGTCGGGAGGAAGGGACGGGTATATACAACCACAACGAGTAAGATGTGCAACGTTTGGGGGATGGACATGCTTGAAGCTTTTACTCGAGGGGGGAGGGAGGCATGGGCAATATATGTAACCTTAACACTTGTACCCCCATAATACGCTAAAATAAATAAAATAAAATAAAATAAATAAACACTATGTTTGAAAAACAGGAAAAGAGACAAACCCCTAGCTAATTTAATCAAGAAAGAAAGGAGAAAGCACACATGTACAAAATAAGAAATGACAAGACAGAAATAACTTTTGAAAACAAGGAAATTGTACAAAATAAAATAATTTAAAAAAAGAAATGGATGCCATAAAGAAATTTGGGGGAGGACAGTCAATTTGAATACTACCTTTCAGGATAAAATACAGTCTTGCTGGCTTCAATGGATTCTTGGATACTCAGCTGAATATCATAACTTGTAAGGTGATCTTCATCAGGGTCATCATTAGTGTCCATGTCCATACACAATTTTGAAAGAGGCAATTTCTTGTTATCAGCAAATGACACCAAACAGAACAGAGTTAACATGAAAAATGCAAAATTAAAAACTAAAATGCATTTTCCTTTCCCTATGTAACGAATATGAATGCAGTTAACATTTTAATCCCCATTATATATAAGGTCCCTTTTGTTAACTTAAAATGGTTTAACTGCTGAAACATTTAATTACCTACGCTTTAAGGTTTTAAGGTGTCTGCACTTTCTTTTTTTTTTTTTTCCTGAGAAAGGGTCTTGCACTCTTACCCAGGCTGGAGTGCAATGGTATGATCATAGCTCACTGTAGCCTCGAATTCCTGAGCTCATGTGATCCTCCTGCCTCAGCCTCCCAAGTAGCTGGGACTGCAGGCATGTACCACTGCCTGACTAATTTTTTTATTTTTTTTGTAAAGATGGGATCTCGCTATTTCCCAGGTTGGTCTTGAACTCCTGGCTCCAAGTGATCCTCCCACCTCGGCCTTCTAACCCTTTTTAACCTTTGGTTTTCTCTTCAGTAATAAGATTATAAGAGTTCAATTTTTTCAGAGCTTCTGATTACACTAATTTGGGTCAATCAGTTTTCTGTGACACTATTTTATTTAGTGCATTAGAAGCTTAAAATTCAACTCAAAGAGGAGAAGTGAGATGGTGGCAGTAATGTAGAACAGTGATCCTTTATATTCTTTACAAACCAGCAATGGTTAATTGTAAGGTATGACTCATCTTGGAGCATCCTTTGAAGATAAAGGCCATCTGAACTCTATCCAGAGACCAGAGACCAGCCCTCCTGTAGATTCCTCATTCATTCCTTTTCCCAGTTCTATCACAAGCCACTTTTCTTGACTGGCCCTTCTCTTCTGAATATAATACTAAAAATTGTAGATTATTCCTCACTGACTTATTTCTTCCACATATCCAGTTATAAGAGTGAATATCTCCCTTTACTATTGGATCAATTGTTTTATCTTCTATAGAGGGAAAACTTAGCAAAGTGCAGAAATCAAATAGTTCTACAGCTGTGTTGACTGACCAATATGAAATTATTTTTGATTATTGGTATTTTCAAGCCAAAATATATTCTCTATATGAAATTTTACATTGTAGGATTTCTTTACAAGGGGAGAAAAACAAAACAGTGTTCTTCAGGCAATTTATAAAACACAGCTTTAACTCTTCTCATTCTCCAAGGTTAGATAATCTCAAACTCTGAAGACAGTTCTATATGTGCTAATAGCCAAGGTCCCTGACCTGTGGACAGACTGCACATGAACTCAATGGCATCATTATGATTTTATTGTTCATTGTTCCATAGCAGTGGCCTTACTATCACCTCAGGACAGAAGGGATAGAATAGTGACAATGTTCAGAGACCACATGTGAGCTAGTAAAATGCTCCGCTAAGCATGCTCCCTCACACTGTGATGTCTCAATCTCCTCAAAAGGCTGATGTGAGCTCTAGGAATCTTATTTACCACAGAAATCCAAATGGCATTTTACTTTTAATTTATTATTTATTGGTTCATTGTCTAGCTCCTCCCATTAGAATGTAACGAAATAAGATCAGGGAATTAGTTTGTAACCTCAGTGCCTGGAAAAGCATCATCTCATGCTTTGTGGGCTGCAAATATGTGTTGAAGGAGTTAATGAATGAGTTAATGAATGACCACTAAAACATAACCCAGGCTCTGCTTTGTTCTCCATTTCCCTCAGCACAGAGTCTTTTATCCAACTGAACAAGTGCGATTGCTTCATTTTTTTTCTCTTCTGTGCTTTTCCATCTTATTCCTCTTCATTCACGAAGCCTTCCCAGCTGTTCCACACCCACAGCCCACGCTGCCTCACACCCAGCTCAAGACGTTCCTCCAGTGGAAGCCCTTCCTACAGTCTCGAGTTTCTCCCCAGTCTTCTTTATCTGTAAGTATCTCCTCCTATGTAATATTTTTCTAACGTTTGGATTTCTACTCACTCATTTCATGTTTGCTTTACAGGTTCTTCACATATTTTTGTTTTCTCGTTTGGACAATTAGTTTTCTGAGGAAAAAAAATCACTTTCCTTTTCCTTTATATCTTTCCCCTCTATTTCCACTCCTGGCCAATTATAGCAAATGGCTGCTCTCAGTGGTCACTGGAAAAAAGTTGTTGACTCATTTCTAGTGGCTAAGGGCTGAGTCCTTCAGCCAGCATAGCTAGATGACAAAGTTAAACCTGTGGCATTGCCTGTTGCCTTTCTTGCTGATATTTCCATGGTGATGGGGGATTGCATGGTTCTGGGATTAGTAATGGGATACAGAGCCTTTCACCTATTTAAATCACTGGCTTAAATCTAATCTCGTTTGAAATTTGGGCTCCCAGTACATGACATACCATAGGCTCCTTGGAGAACTGAGTTGGTCTGTAAAAAGTTTTTTATTTTTTTTAAATGTCCTTTTAACTACTATCAAGAAGAAAGTTATTTAAGTTCTTAACTGTTTTGTACCTGACAGCAGTATAGAAATGGTGGGAAAACTCTTACTATGTGGACAAACTCCAACCTGACACAAGCTGTCTCTAGTCTTTTACCAAAAGCTTGGGATGAAGTGAAGATCTGTGTGTAGGTGAATCAAGGTGTCAGCCAGACAATCAAAGGAACATTTTAGCAATCGACTTAGAGACATCAAGATGCAATGAGAAAGGCAAAAGGAAAGTTATTTATCTATACTTCAAATTTAACATGACTAGGACTCAATACCAACTGAGGGCCAGCAACAGTGTATTAGAAATGATTGAAATAAATTATCACTCAGAAGTACAAGAAAAGGCCAGATAATATTTTGACATTCTTTAAGACTTGTTTACAGGTATGCCAGTCTAAAGAATTCTCAGTCTAAAGAAATTAATTGACTCTTTCTTAATAATTTTCCATTTAACACTCAATCTTATTCTGGGGAAGCCCACTAGTGAGATCATTTATTCTCCATAAGTAGCTGGTTTATAAAATAATTAGGGCAAACAAATGGTACAATTAACCTTTAAATGAGGATTTAAAGCTCTGGTTAGCCTTGCTTAGGGTCAGGAACATATCTGACGAAGGCTATGGATTCACTCTCCAGAAGAAGACATGCCTGCTCAAAATTTTGCAAATAATTTTAGGGAACTGATGGATCCTCAGAAGTTCTTTCATGTTTCCCTGGTAAAGAACCACTAAATAAAAGATTTCTAAATGCTAAATGCCAAATATATTACTCAGATATCAATAATTATTTGTTTAATTTATAGACAGGCTAAATTAAATCCTAAATTTAGATAGTTGGAAAAGAGAAATTTTAGTGGTAATGTAAATTTTAGAATATATTTGGCAATAATGAAAATAGTGATAATAGTAATAATCATAAATTACCAAGTACTTATTTTGTTTTAAGCACTGTGCAAAGCATTTTGTATGAACTAACTTGTTTTAAATCCTCACTCCAATTCTATGTTGTAGGTATTATAGAATCATTGTGCATAAGTGGAAACTGAGGCTTCAAGAGGTTAAAAGACTCACCCAACGTTACAGAGCTAGTAAGTAGGGTCTGACGAGATTGGGCGCGTTCAGGGTGGTTTGGCCGTAGACAGTAAGTAGAGTCTGGACAGAGCAGGGAGTACCTTCACTTTTAAGGTCTTTTAGAAGTTATTGGAAAACATCCTACAGGCAGTTGCCTTTAAAAGAAAATACTTTGATCTTGCTCTTAACAGCCAGCTCTTGATGACAATAACTTCCAAAAATAAAAAATAGCTTCCAGGGACACATAAATCTTTTTCTTTGTTTCCATTCAATAAGGCTTTATGTTGCTTAGGGTGGTCTGAGGTGAAAGCTTGCGTTCGATCCTGTACTTTTTGTTTTGGACATTACTGTCCAGAAAATAGGATCAACATGCCAGTTGGTGCCTGACTGAAGTGGTCAGGCGGCTAGTACGATGTTGCAAGGTATGAGGCAGGAGCGAACACAAGCACACGGCACCTTCTTGCATCAGATTATCTGAACTACCTCCAATCTATGATTCATGCTAATGCCTTACTGTTAAGGCAGTTGATATGTTTGAGACAACCCTCAGAGCTTCCTTTGAAACACGGCAGCTCCCATAGCATGGAACCAAGGTTCTCCTTTTCCCTGAACAAGGATGAATGTAACTTTTACCCCCATGAACTGTTTCGTTGGTTTAATCCCAATTACATCCAAGTCTGTTTGCCCCACCTGCCCCCACACTCTGTCTTGGGCATAAAACAAAATTGAAACCATGTCCATGGGGTCCTAAACAGGGCTGGTTTTTAGAGTACGCTGAGTGGACAGTTGCTTCCATGGTGCAAGGACGGGCTCTGTGTCTGCAAATATCATATCCCCCCCAGCACCTGTCACATCAGTGTCATTCTGTTACATCAGTAAGAGATTCAGTAAGAGATTCTGTCCTTTAGGGCTTATTGTTCCATCTTCCAGTATCCCTTTTACAATACCAATAGCATCATCCCTACCCTCAGTATAGAACCAGGATCTCTTGGAATAGTTACTGGGGATGGCACGAAGCTGGGAACATGACAGAAGGTCGAAGGCTGAGATCTAGTGGGAGGTGATAAGAGAAAAGCAACACAGTAATTTTTTTTTAAAGTTTTATGCAAGGTCAGATCAAATAGAAACCCTGGGGCTCTGAAGGAGGTGCAGGTTTTTGCTGCATGGAATGGGGGATACCAAGTCCCTGAGGAATTTTTTTTTATTATATATAGTAAAATTCAGAAAACTTTAATGTTATATTGATGATATATAGATCACTTATATCTTTAGTCTAAAGGTTAAAAGAAAAGACTATTAAAATAATAGCTACAATAATCTGTTGAGGCATACATAATACAAAAAGATGTAAATTGTGACATCAAAAACAAAATGTGTGTTTGTGTGGATAAAAGTGTAGAGGTTTTTTTTCTCTCTTTTTTCTTTTTTTATTATTATTTTTTTATTTTAGCGTATATAGGGGTACAAGTGTTAAGATTACTTATATTGCCCATGCCCCCCTTCCCCTTCGAGTAAGAGCTTCAAGCGTGTCCATCCCCCAAACGAATTTTTTTTTACCTTGAAACTGCTGTGGTTCTTGAACTGAGCTCATCTACTGGGGGTCCCAGAGAAGAATCATCAATATTTATCCTATTAAAGGAAGAGTAAGAGTTAAAGTACATTTTCATTTTTAGGTATTATTAAGAAAATACAGTGGTTATATTCAAAACAATGCTAATTTTCATTTTTCTGTACTTTGATTACTTATGTAATTGTAAAGATATAGTGAAATCAATACATATAAAATTTTGTTATAACTTTGGTTTTTATTTGGTGGCTAAACAGTTGGTTTTTTTTAGAATCCTGTAGCACAAAGTGGCTAATCAGGTAAATGGTTTCACTGGGCTGATTTCAGCATCAGAGTCAACTAGCCCCCTAGAGATTTCAGAGAGAGGGGTATAACTCTCTATCAGATTTGGATTCCAAACCACAGTTACAGGTAACTTTTATTTACAAAGACTAAGTTACAGCAATTCCCTCTTATGGTTTTTGCCTTTTCTAGTAGAAAGGAATTCTATGGATGTTGTGGAGAATTAGATCAGTTTAAATAACATCTTCTTTAACAGTACAATACATTCTGCTGATAAATTTAAAACCTATACACACACATACAATCTTAGTCCAGAAAACAAATGCTACTTTTGTGTTACCTCAAAGAGATATAACTCAACATTTTAGAAAAGATATAAAAGGCAAAATAGTCTCTATGGACACTATGCACAATATCTGGCATGTAATGAGAATTCAGTAAGTATTTACTTAACAAATGCATAATTGAATGATCAAATATACACTACTCTTAGGATTAGCCAAAGAATAGATTAATCTTGGGTTTCCTCTACAGGTCATACATATATTTTTGCCAAATTCACTTTCAATTTTGGGGCTCCACTGAGTGATGCTTAATTTCTAAATATACTCATGATAGAACCTGTCATACTAGTTTTGTTGATCTCTAGTTTCATATTACAAAAGTAGAAATTTTTACTCTCTACTATTGATTTCCAATTCAAATTAAATTATGACAGACTTGTGGGAAGTTGCTTGTTAGCTTTTGAAAACTACACTCACAACAGTTTAAGAAGGAGATTTAGGTTAAAAGTTCATGGATTTCTAGGCTAATATAAACCAATGGAATAGAAAAGAGTAGAGCAAGAATGGCCCATGAAAAGGCAACTTATTAATAGACATGCCCTGATCACAAGCTAGTGTGATAATATGCTTTATAAATCAAGCCTTCTCTTTTATCTAAAAGTCTATATCTAGGAATCTATCTTATAGAAATAATCAGAGATGTGAAAAAGATTTTTAAGTGAGAATGTTTATCTCAGCTGTGTTTAAATTGCCAAAGTATTAGAAACAACATAAATGTCCAACAATAGGGAAGACATTTTATAAGACAGTATTATATACTTTATAAGACATTTTAAGACTTTATTATATACAAAATAAATGGAATACTATACACTTATTAAAATTCATATACTTAAAGAATAATGTTGTGGGTAAAGTGTCAATTTAAGTATGATATTTAACTAGATATGACTAACCACTTTTAAAGAATTAAGAGTGACATTTTCTCCCAACTTTATTACAGTATAGTTTGCAATGAAAAATTGTATATATTTAAAGTGTACAAGTTGATGATTTGATATACGTATACTTTGTGAAATATTCACCACAATCAAGCTAAGTAAAATATTCATCACCTCACATAGTTACCTTTTTTTTTTTTTGGTGTAACCATTATGAAAAACTGGATGAATGTTCTACAAAAATCTAAAACTAGAACTATCTTATGATCCACTTTTGGGTATATATCCCAAGGAATTGAAATCAGTATCTCTAAGAGATATCTGCACTCCCATGTTCATTGTAGCTTCATTCACAATAGCCAAGATATGGAAACAACCCAAATGTCCCTTGATAGATAAATAAAGAAAATGTGCTATGTATTTACAAGGAACTATTATTCAGCCTTTAAAAAGAAGAAAATCCTGCCATGTGTGATGGCATAGATGAACTTGGAGGACATTATGCTAAATTAAATAAGCTAGAAACAGAAAGACAAATATTGCAAGATCTCACTTATATGTAGAATCTAAAAAACTTGAACTTATAGAAACAGAGAGTAGAGTGGTGATTGCCAAGGGCTGGGGTGAGGGGATATAGGGAGATGTTAGTCAAGGGGTTAAATAATTTCCGGAAATCTAATGTACGACAATGCAACAATATTGTATTGTGTACTTGAAATTTGCTAAGTGGGTAGATCTTAAGTGTTTTCACCACCACCACCACCGACAACAAAAGAGAACTGAGATGGACTTCATAGAGCCAAAACTTACAAAGCCCTCTCCGGAAAACTGGCCTGAGCAGGGCTGAGCAGGCCAGCAACCTTGGTGACCTTGAGGAGAAAGGAAAATGCCCCAATGCACAGTAAAGCAGGTAGAAACTGGTGGGGAGAGTTTCTTGGCTTGAGAAGGAGCAGAAATACAAAAGACCTATCCATTTACCTGAATCATCCAAGCAGAGGCTTCATTACCTAAGTTATTGTATGTGTCTGCTAGAGACCAAAAGTTTTATTTTCCACTAATTAGAGAGGTGTGACTCCTCAGGAAGGTGAGGCCAGTTACAGACAATAAAAAAAAAAACGAGCTGCTTTTGGTTTGCACAATTGGGTAAGTGAAAAACATTTTGGCTACATTAATTAGCTACAATAACAAAAATCAAATACCTCTGGACCTTAAAAAGTATTATTCTTATGCATATACATGTAAATATATACATACAAATACGTATACATATATTTTCTCTAAAAGTATTTGTTCCTAGCATGGTGTATTTCATTCGAGACTGCGAAAGTTCCTGTGTGATGCTCAAGTCTAATCTTTTTCTATTTGAAACTCGCTCAAACAATAATGAGCCATTCCATTTCTTTATATCTTGTTTTGAAATCATGTACAGGCCATTGGTTTCTTTCTGCTCGAGGCAGTTGAGTGCAGTGGTTGAAACTTCGTTGAAACCTTGGTCTGCCTGATTAGCTGTGTCTGATGAGTCGCAAGTAGTCGGTAAACATTACGCGCTATTATTCTGTGATTGAACTCCTCTGGAATGGAAGAGGAGGATTCTAATACTTCTTGGCAGTTTTAGTTCTGTTCTTCACCTTTGAACAGGCTTTCTGACACCCTTATTATTTTCTTTTCCTTTTTCCCTAGAATCACCAAGCTTCAGAGTTAAAGACCATCAGGTAGCCCCACCTGTAAATTTCATTTACGACATGCCTGGCAAGTAATTGGCCAGCCTCAGCTTACTACCTCCTCACACAGGCCTGCGCTTTCGGCGAGCTTTAACAATTAGGAAAAAGAGTGAAGCTGAATTCATCTCTTGAACACGTTATTTGATAGTCCAGAGATAGTCTCTTTTCCCAGAGCCACGCTGAGAAAGTGTTGCTCCTCTGCAACATGAGAGCCCTTTAAATGTCTCCCAGAAAGGCTGTCAGGTCTCCTCTGAGCCTTGTCCTCTCGAGTCTGGATAACTACTCTCCCTGTGAGACGTGGTTTCACCTTCTTCAAGCATTCCTGATTGCTTTCCTGTAAACACATTCATTTACCCATCTCTTTCTAAAAGTGGCTCTGAACCACACAGGCTCTGAATGAAGCACAACAGGTGCACTCAGAGCAATACAGCTTTAAGTGGGTGTGGACCACTCCCAACCTCCCTTTTCTTAACCACTATACATTTGTTAATTTAGCCCAAGCTCAGATCAATTTTGGGGCTATCATGTTACACACTTGCTTTAGACCCCTGTTTCCCTAAATCCTGCAAGTCCTGTGTTTTCCCCACACTGTTTACTGTGAAATTCTGTGCAGGGCTCTATTCCTATTACATTTCATCTTTTTAACATTTGACTTTTATTTCCATCTGCTAAGATCTAATAATGCACTTTCTATCTTCCAAGTATTGGTCTACTTGCTGACTTAATAAGAATGCCTTCTGTATGCACTTATGTTCCATTGATAATGATAAATGTTGAACAGAAATTGGCACAGGACAGAGGTCTCCAGGTCGACATTGATCCATTAGTTAGCACCCTTCGAGAAAAGCTGTTTATCCATTTACAAATCCTCTTAAAGACACCACCATCCGTATTAATTTCTCCTTTTTGATAACAAGACCATCATCAAGAGATATTGCCAAATTCCTTGTTGAAATACAGATGCACAGCATTTACTACGTTCCCCTGCTCTACTAATCAAAAAGATGAAGGAGGAGAGTTGACCCATCAGTTCTTATTATTTTTTCTCTAAGGATTCTCAGACCATTCTATTCATCCATTCAAAAATATGTATTCAATGTCTGCTATGTTCCAGGAACACAGCTAGACACAGACATATAGTATCCATGTCTTCAGGGAGTTTGCTGCATTTAAATAATGTACTTTAGATTTTTCTGCAGAAACAACACAAATCTCTTCCCTTTTTTTCAAAGTTTAGCATGCAGTCAAGCACACAGAAGGTCCTCAATAAATAGTTGTTATATTGAATTTAGTAATTATTATAACTAACAGCTGTTGAGTGTTTACCTGTGACAGGCATTACATTAAATGCATTAAATAGATTGTTATTTAATTTCTACAACATACTTTCCCCCCACTTCACAAATGAAGAAACTGAAGCACAGAGAGGTTAGGTAATTTCCCTAAGCCCACACATCTATCAAGCGGTGGAGATGTGGGATATAACCCAGCCACTTGGCAATTGAGTCCACGCAGGCTTAACCAATGTACTATACCTGATGGTCTGACTGCTATGAAGGAAAAGAGGGTGGTCTCATTTTGCAAGCTAAAAATTCAAAAGCCTCAGAAAAAATTTTCTAAAAGAGGTTTAAGCAAAAAACTAGCAAACTCTGTACTCCCCATCAAACTGGTATTAACTGATTAACACGTATGTGCACATATAGTAATGACATTCACCCGGCGTCGGTCAGGTGGGAGGGGGAAGGAAGGGATGGGTATATTCACACCTAATGGGTGCTGAGCACACCGTCCAGGGGATGTGGACACGCTTGAAGCTCTGACTCAGGTGGGGCAAAGGGAATATATGTGACCTAAACATTTGTACCCCCGTAAAATGCTAAAATATAAATAAATAAAATATTAAAAAAATACAGTCTGTGTTAAAGGCAAAAACAAACAAACAAAAACCTAGCAAACTCATTCAGCAACTCCAGTGGAAATATAAAGAATTTAGGCAAAATTTTATTTGAAAATAAAGTATTCCCATGAAAACAACTGAAGTGTAAGGTTGTAATTTTTATTACAATAATTTAACACTCTCAGCACAAAGCAGTGATAGGACTTCCCTTGTCCATATCACTATTTCATGAAAATCAAATCATTTAGATGTAAAATGTTTCTTAAAAGTTAACTGTTCATTTTAGAACCATATGGGTGATGGTATCAGATAAATTTTGAGGACTTTCCAACTTCAACATTTTGTGACATAATTTGTAGGAGCAAATTTCCAATTTTGTTCAATGTATTCTTTTTCATCTAAGTTATTTTAAGGAATTTTTCTATCTGGACATAAAGCATTCATCTTTTGCAACAAGTGATGAAAAACCCTTGACAGAGATTTATTTTAATTATTCACAAAAATCATTTCATTTTTTTCTCAGAAATGAGGGGTCAGCTAAGACCTGTCTATGATTCTATAGTAAGTATATTGACAACTCCTGTAAGGATATTCATTCTTGAGCTGTTTTTCTCATGATACATTTTTTTTTGTTATGCTTAACAATTATGCAATTGAGTTGATGTTCTATAAACAAACAAAACGACCCTGGCTTTATTCTATAATTTAAAAAGGCCCTAGACAGACAAACCCACAGGTGATCAATTAGAAAGAAAGAAATGAGTAGCTACCCCAATTTGCATTTCCATCTGTTTAAAATATTACCAATACTGAACTACTCAATAAGCCATTTTGGTGAAGTACAGATCAAATATTTCATAATCTCACCTTTTGGAATGATCATCTTGTCATTCTCATCCAGGGACTTGCCTTCCTAAACCAGAGGAAGTGCCCTGGAGCCAATGTGTTCCTCTGTGTATCTAAAATTAAATATCCAGTTGGTGGTTAAATTAAGATCTGACCTTGTACAACTGAAATATAAGTAGTCCCTGGCACATGGTAAAGTATTACCCATGACTTCACTAGACTCTCATCAAAAGGAACACAAGCCCACGGAGGTATAATAAGATTATCTGTGTCCTGATTGGTTCAAAGAGCTCTCATGAAAACAGAAGACCTGCCAATTCAGCTGCAAGGAGGGTTCCTGCTGAAGGAACAAAATGAAACCACTTAAATAGAATTAAAACAGATTTTAAAGGTGTTTGTTCAAGAGAAAAATCTGTGAATCTGTGCATTGGCAGACCCTAATCCTCTGCTGACAAATTTTAACACACACTATTTCTCATTCTTCAACTTTTAGACTCAGGTCTGATTTCATTAAATACAATCTTTTTGTTGCACTAATTTACTGTCTTTCATTTGACTTGCATTTAATAACTGCCAGTCTGATACACAGGTGGAGATAGGTCAGTCAGTGACATTTAATCTGATCTAGAATTTTTAGGTCAAGTCATTGAGCACATATAATCTAAAAACAGAGAGTAGCAGATGTAAAACAAGCATAAAATTAGAATTTTAATTGGGGAGGATTGTTTTCTAAAAAAAAGTGATAAGTTTACTGTCATGCTGATTTTCTAATGAAAATAAACTGTCTTAAATTTGTTTTGACATGGCTGGCCTTGGATTGACCCGGGCCACTGTCAGCATTTGCAAAGCCATCTGGCTTCTGTCCGTTCCACCACACTAAACAGCTCCTCTTGACAATCTCAGTGGCCTCTTAGTTTCTAATTTACATCAGAAACTTTATGTCTTATTTTAAATTCACTTTCATTTCTCATTTTACAGGCCCTCTGTTGGATTTGCTGCCATTGATTTCTTCTTTTTTCCTGAAACTCTACTTCCTAGGCTTCTGGGAACACTATATGCTTTTGTTTTTCTTCTCAGTTCTCTGATCTTTTCTTTGTACTCAGTGTTCATGAATAAATATGTGGGTTGTGGTGAATTTACCAGTTTTGTTTCAAAATTTGAAAAACTATGAATGTGAAACGAGAGGCCTTGATTCCTCCTTAACTGCGATATAGGAGGGTGCATTTCAGCCATCCCAGCAGCAAATTCTTAGAAATGTTTTGTGTTTATACCATTTCTTAACTGAAATAGTCAAGGATGAAGTTTATATCATTGTGCACATTTTATAATTATTAGTCTAATATGGAATTTTTCAGTAAATAAATCTCAAAAAGCAACCAGTATTATGAAACACTTTAATTTTTAGACACATTTTTACTTACAATATTAAAATTCCACATAAAACTTTATAGAGAGTATAATGCAAATTTATGGGAAAATGTGAACCAAACAGTTAAAAATGTGACTCAGTACACTTCAATGACATTTCTGCTCTTAACTTAAGCCTGTTTTGTGAATTTATGCCTGTTTTATTCATTTATATAGCAGTTATTATAGATCTACCTATACCATATGGTACCTAAAATAATGCTTAACATGACAGAAAGGACAAAAAAAGAGAGAGACTGTGTGGTAAAATGCATGAGAACATGGTACTGAAGACAAAGACCTATGAACAAGTCCTATTTTACTGCTTACTCTCTCTGTCACCTTAGATGCATTATGTAAATTTGAGATTCAATTTATTCCTCTGTAGTATGAGAGCAAATGATGATGATGATAATAACAACACAATGATAATGGCTCCCATCATCTATTGTATTTATGAGGTCTATTTCTCAAGCAGTTATCTATACATACACAATAAAACATACTACAAATATTTGAATTAGAATGATCTGTTCATAACGTTAATAATCAACTCCACATTTGCCTGTTTTGAAAGTTGGCTTTCCTATGGGTTTTTTCAAAGTGGAAAAAAAAAAAGTGTATCTTAGCTTTTAGAACAATGTGTCTCTGGTTTGTCTGGTGTTGGTGAGTTTTAGGAGAGGGTGTGATTTAACAGTGAAGGACTATTGAATACTACTGTTGATCTAACACACATCCCTTTATCTATATATAGCAAGAATGCATGTCCTGTTTCAAGATGATAATTATAGCAACTGAAGAGTCTCAGGTTAAAATAGGTGGAGCACAGTGTTAGAGGGACTGTCCTTGGACCTATCCATTTCTATTTGGGGAATAAGGGATTTGAGTAGCATTGTTCCTGAATTTCCAGGGAGCAATGTAGCATCTTGGCCTTCACCCGTAAGGCACATACAACTATTACACCCCTTAATTTGCCCACAGGTACTCTGTGTTCCTGAAAAGAAGTGTGGAGCTTGCAGGTCTTTGTGAATTAAAAAATACACTTCTTGTTGTGATTAGTCATACGATCATATCTACCCCCAACAAAGACATTTATTATGTCCTTTCTAATCCAGCCTATTCTTTAAAAAGCCTTATCAGAACTGCAGCTTTATCTCTGCCTTCTGAGCACAATGGTATTGTTCAAATACCCTGGAGAGCCTTATTCGAAGTCATCCTATTATTTTGCTGTTTAGTAAGCAATTCCTATATACATCTAACTTGGTATACTCCATTTTTACTTTGGTATCTTTCCGACTTTCTCCTGCTCCTTCTTCTTCCTTTTCTGTTCTTGTTCATTATTTTGGCCTTGGGGTCTGTGATAAAAAAAAGGCACATTTTATTTAAAATGTGCATAAAACAGAGTAGAAAAATATGAGAAAAGAAAATAAACCCTTTATTTCCAGTATGCTTCACAGAACTTTAATAATTGTTTTTGCTGTGCTTTACACTATTTTATTCAAGCTGGAAATCAAACAACTCAAACCATGTGAGACAAATGTATCGGCAGTGCTGATATAACAGGCCCCTGGAAGAACTACTGTTCTTGACATCACTCTGGTCATTTAGTTGCCATGCAGTTGCACAAAGGCCTGCGACGAGAGGGTAGTTTTTAGTAAGGTGGTGCTATGTTTAGTTATACTACACTAGTGATGAGCAGAGAGTGGGGAGTATTCTGTACTGGGT
>VSMD01128249.1:0-11317 GCA_008750895.1 Mirza zaza | reverse complement strand
AATGCGAGGCCTCGGTGCACGGGATGTGGTCTGCAGGTCTGACCTCTGGGTCCCAGAGTTCAAACTTTGTCCCCACCAGGGAGACAAGTGCCTGTCCCCATTCACCCACAGGGAGCCCAAGCTGGGTCTATGTCTCTCAACCTCAGGCTCTGCCCCGTTCTCCTGGGATCACCGTGCCAGCAGCACCTGGTAGGGCTGGCGGGCAGAGAGCTCACAGTCTGAGTTCCCCTTAGTCAGCTGTAGGGCCCCAAAAGGGAAGGTCCTGTTCCCTGGAGGTGCCTCCGGCTGGTGGCTATATTGTCTCTCTGTCTCTCTGGGCAGCCGCGGGTAGGGTTGGGGGAGGGGAGGAGGAGGCAATATGGCGTCTGCCGCGCGGCTCGGGTCTGTGCACACGGAGGTGCCCCGAGGGAGTCGGGAGCCTGGTGCCGCGTCCGCTACTGGCTTACCGCTCACTGGCGGCGGTTGTCGCTGGGCTGGTGTCCGCAGGTCCCTCTGCTTGCTGGGGAGCCCACCGGCAGTCCGGGATGCTGGGGAGGGGAAACGGCAGATCCACCTACCCTTCCCGCTGGTCTCCGGGCTGCTCCGGGGGTCCCAGCCTCCAGTTCTCCTCCGCGACCTCCTCCCGTGGAGTCTCCTGTGGTCTCAGGTACTCCTCCTGCCGACCCTCATCCAATGTAGGCTCGTCTTCTTGCTTCTTTCTTCTAATTTCTGCTAGAATCTGTCTTTTCTTCAGAGACACTCTGTCTGGCGGTGTTTCTCATCCGCCATCTTCTGGGCGGGGCTGCTCATTTAGCATTTCCTAAATTTGAACTTTTATACACCAGTGAAAGCAAACAGAAATAGCAATATATTTCACTATAGGCCATAATTCCTGCCCTGGAGGAGAGGTCAGATCATGGTCTCCATCTGGTGGAGCAGTTACCTGATAGTCCTATAAACCAGGGGCAGTCACCTCTGTGGTCTTCTCCTGAGCAGTTTGGATTTCCCAGAAAACAGGCTCTGAGAAGGTTTGAATATGAAGGTTTATTTAGGAAGGCTCTTGGGAGCTGTACTGGAGTGGGGGTGAAGGGCTGGGGCTGGGGGTGGGTAGTAAAAAGCAGAATTGGGTGGTGGAAGAGAGTGAATTACAATGGTACCATAATGCAGACCTCATCCAATGCTATAGGAAGGTCTGGAACTGGGATGACCCCAGCACTGAGGCAAAGTGGGCTGTACCTTTTTGTTCCTGCCCTCACCCCAATGTAGCTTGATTAATGAGGGTTCTTTCTTCAGCTGAGGTCAGTTCCCAAGGAGGGAATCAGATGAGTGCTGGGAGAGTGTTATGATTTGAATGTATATGTCCCTCCAAATTTTATATGTTGAAACCATATGACCAAGGTGGTGATATTAGGAGGTGGGGCCTCTGGGAGGTGACTAGGTTATAAGGGCTCCACCTTCCTGAAAGGAATTAATATCCTTATAAAAAGACTTAAGAGACTGGCCTCTCCCATCCATCCCTTTTATTCCCTCCATCTCTTCCACCTTATGAGGACACAGGAACAAAGTGTCATCTATGAAGCAGAGAGCCCACACCAGGCACAAAATCTGGCACCTTGATCTCAGACCTTCCAAGCTCTAGAACTATACGCAATAACTTTCTATTATTTATAAATTACCCGGTCTAAAGTATTTTCTTATAGCAGGAGGAACAGACTAAGAAAGAGAATGAGAGTTTCAGTTTTGAAGTGGCAGGTGGAATTCTTCTTGGCTGTAGACTCCAGGATCCTATAGCTTCTAATCACTTGGTGAGAAAAGTCAATTTTGAGCTTCAGGACAATTAGGAAAATTCAAGATTCCCATGTGCATGGAAATGGAGGGCTAAAAACAGGATAGGTATAGTAAGAAGGTATTTGCTTTCAAGTCCATTTTCTCCCTTCTTTCTTGCTATTAAAACTTGTTCAGTTGTTTACCTTCTGTGTAGCCATTGGCTCATGGAAAGTGACTCAGATTCTCTGTCTCAAGGGGATAAATCTGATTACTCTTAGCCAATCATGGTAATTCTATTCTGCTTTACAGAGACTGATATAAGAAGAGTCATGTGGGCCGGGAGTGGTGGCTCACGCCTGTAATCCTAGCACTCTGGGAGGCCGAGGCGGGCGGATTGCTTGAGGTCAGGAGTTCGAAACCAGCCTGAGCAAGAGCGAGACCCCCGTCTCTACTATAAATAGAAAGAAATTAATTGGCCAACTAATATATATAGAAAAAAAAATTAGCCAGGCATGCCTGGAATCCTAGCTACTTGGGAGGCTGAGGCAGGAGGATTGCTTGAGCCCAGGAGTTTGAGGTTGCTGAGCTGGGCTGACGCCATGGCACTCACTCTAGCCTGGGCAACAAAGCGAGACTCTGTCTCAAAAAAAAAAAAAAAAAAGAAGAGTCATGTGATCCTTCCTGCCAATGAAAGATAAGGGGAAGTTGGCTAAGGTTGTTTCTCAGAAAAGTTTACTTTTAGAAAGAAATGTGTTTGAAGAAACACTAACTTTATTCTTACTCTGAATGTGGCTAGGTGAGGAAGTGATGTTTAGAGTTGCTGCAGCCATCTGGGCCATGAAGAGAAATGGGATAAGTCAGCAAGCCAAGATGCTAAAGTTGGTGGATAAAGAAAGTGGCAAAAATCCTTGATGCTGTTGAATTACTGAATTAACCAACTTTGCAACTCTCTGTTTTAGTAGTTTCTCCAGAGAAACAGAACCAATAGAATGTATACATAAATAATAAGGAAGAGGCCCATGCAATTATAGAGGCTGACAAGTCCCAAGATCTGCAGATGGCAAGCTTGAGGCCCAAGAGAACCAGGGGTTTAGTTCCTATGCAAAGATTGGCAGGCCCAAGGCCTAGGAAGAGCTCATGTTTCTTTCTTTCTTTTTTTTTTTTTGAGACAGAGTCTCACTCTGTTGCCTAGGCTAGAGTGCTGTGGCATCAGCCTAGCTCACAGCAACCTCAAACTCCTGGGCTGGACCAATCCTACTGCCTCAGCCTCCCGAGTAGCTGGGACTACAAGTATCCACCACCAGGCCCAGCTAATTTTTTCTATATATTTTTTGTTGTCCAGCTAATATCTTTCTATTCTTTTTTTTTTTTTTAGTAGCAAGAGGGGTCTTGTTCTTGTTGTTGAGGGGTCTTTAGTAGCATGGGGTCTTGTTCTTGTTTAGGCTGGTCTTGAACTCCTGAGCTCAAAGGATCCTCTTTCCTGGGCCTCCCAGAGTGCTAGGATTGTAGGCATAAGCCATAGGTAAGTGTAGCCCTGATGTTTCAATTAGAATTACAAAGGCAGGAAAAAAAGCCTGATGTCCAGCTTAAAGGCAATTAGACAGGAGACATTTCCTCTTATTCATGAGACTCAGACTTTTTGTTCTGTTCTGGCCTTCAATTGATTGCATGAGGCCCACCCGCATTAGCAATGGCAATCTGCTTTACTCAGTCTACTGATTTTAATGTTAAATGCATCCAAAAATACTCTCGTGGAAACACCCAGTATAATGATCGAGCAAATATCTGAGCATGCTGTGGCCCAGTCAAGTTGACACATAAAAGTAACTGTCATAATCCCCTCCTTTTGAATTTCTTATTAAGCAAAATAATAATATTTCTCTTATTATTTAATGGAATAGAGGCATAAAAACCCTTTGATAGGTCTCTGACATTGTTGATCTGGAATTGCAATATCATTATTATTTTTAAAAAATTGAAATACAGTGTAACTAGAAAGGGGAGTCACCTCCAAGTTTTGCAGACCCCATGGCAAAGATTAGAAAATATTTGATTAATTTATTCTTAATTCAACAAATACCTGTTAAATGCTAACTAAGCACTATGTATCAGCTAGGCACATGGCACACCTGTGAACAACGATTCCTTTGGTAGAGCTGACAATCTAGTATATAAGTAAATGGTCAATTTTAATATAGTATTGGGTTTAAGTTTATTCCAGAATAAAAAATTAATGCCCCAAATTGACAGCTCTTGCATAGCCATGCCTAGCAGCAGATAATGTCAACTTATAGACATAGCACCATCAAGTTGTTACTCAAATAAGACCCAGGCTTGGCAGAATGTTAGGAGTTCCATTCCTATTAATAAATGGAGTCTAGAAGTCATCGATTGCCCTAAGCCTGCTATTGGATGAGTCCTGTGTAAACATTTACGTGGCTACCAATATTAAGCCCCTCAGTCCTGACCCTAACCCCACTGTGTTTCTAGACTATTGCCTCCGTTCTTCGTTTGGACTTCATTCTTTCCTGTAATGGATTCCAGCCCTGAACTCCAGCCAGATTGTCTGGGCCGGAGAAGCTGACTATTCTTGCCAGCCTCTTCTCTCTGGGGGATCTGGATCTTATCCCAATGTTCTCCCCTCTGCAGGCCACTGGCTAAGGTCCTATTACAACCCAGACAACTCCTCCCATTCCAAACATAAAGCTGTCATCCATCAGATAGTAACATTTCCTATATAACCAATTCTTGGTGCCATGCTCCCAGCTGGCTTGGGATGATGACTAATAACATTAACCTGGTTTATATTCAGGTTTGGTGTGCGCTCTTAGATGTTCAAATTGAGGAGAGCTCTATAGTCATATCTATCAGGCTGGCCCTGTGCCCACCAGTCTTGGCATACTTCCCTCTCTCCTACAGATCTACAGCTGGGGTTCTCTTTTGGCTCTCCTGCCAAGGTCAATCAGTTCACAATATAAGAATAAGAATTTCCAACATTCTGTAGAGGCTGCTTTTCTAAACAGTTTCTTTAGATTTGAGTGCATCTTAATCATAGTTATAAATAATATTTTATCCTTTCTGTAGCAGATTAGGCCTCCTATAAAATAGCCATTTTCAAAAATTGTCTAAGATTCAGATGCTGCACCCAATGTTTATGCTTTTTGTAAGCAATATGGTCCTAATTCAACATATCTTGCAGAGTGCAAACCAGGGTTTCTTCTAACTTCAACAGTGATAAATATTTATTAAGCCTCCACTATGTTCATGGCACTATACCAGGTGCTGCTATAACTATTTTTCCTTTCCAGGAAAAATAAATTCAAATAGGAATAAAAAGCTCAAACTCATGAAACTGGACTGACTTTGCTTCTTAAAAATTCAACATGCTGCAGCTGTGTGCTTAAACCTGATTCAAACAGGATGATGAAATAAAAAATTATTATTGTTGGGAATATAATACTGTCTGAATAAATAGCCAAAGCAAAAACTGTCTCTAAAAACCAGAGCATATGTATGTGCAGACTGTAATTAAGTTATACAATTCCTCTGCTTTTCCATAACATGGCCAATTCAGACTGTCTTACCATTAATCTTGAAGACATTGAAAGATGTTCACTTTTCTAACTCTTCCCTTTGAAAGTATATATGAACTTTACTTACAATAAAAATCTCATAATATTTTACTACTTTCTGATGTGCCATTTCTGTTGAATAATGTTTTGAATAAATCAGCTTTAACTTTTCAGATTACAAATATTGTTCTAGAGTTTTAGCAGTTGTAACACACATTTTCTAATATCCTTACTATAATGAAGATAAATACAGAGACAAATTTTTTTCATGTGTGTATAAGATAAGAACCAGGCCAACTGTGTCCCTATCAAACTTCTTTCAGAAGGCTTCTAATTTTGAATTTTAATTACATGCTTGAATAATTAGGACTTTTTGGTTTTTATTTTTCAGATATGTATTAGTAGAAAACAGATTGAAATGTGAGATATACCAGATAAATCTAGTAATTTTACATGTCTGTATGATGAATTAGAAATATCAATCTTTTGATCTTGTACTTCAAATGCAAAATTGATGAACATAAATTTCATGGCTATTTCATCTATATGGCTATAAATGTCCAGGAAGAAATCTTGTTCAAGTTCACTAATAATGATCCAAGTTTTAGATAATTCTGAACTGATTTCAACATATTTTCTAGAGCATTTTGGTCTATAAGACTTTCCAACCTAGACATTAATGACTAAAGACCATATTTTATAGATCAAAGGCTAGTTACCTTGAGGAATAAGGTATTTGTTCTTGAATACTGCCAAAAGCAAGTAAATGTTAAATAGCATTACACAGTAGCATTTCTGCAGATTAGTGAGTTTAATTCTCATGGTTAAAACTTTCATGGTTAAATTTCCACAGATTAGTGAAAGTTCCCAGTTTTATTAACAATTCTCCAATTTTTTTTTTTTTTTTTTTTTTTTTTGAGACAAGGTCTCATTCTGTTGCCTGGGCTAAAGTGCAGTGGAATCATCATAGCTCACTGCAACCTCAAACTCCTGGGCTCAAGGGATACTCCTGCCTCAGCCTCCAGAGTAGCTGGGACTACAGGCGTGTGCTACCACGCCTGGCCCAATTTTCCATTTTAAATAAAAGCCCTGCTTTCCCCACGATTAGGCTGATAAGAAGTTAGTTGAGAAAGCTGCTCATTCCCATAGAATCATCTTTGATTCAATACTGTTAATTTAAGAGTAATAATTTTCTTATTTGTTGAGGCACACATCATGAAGTTCATATGTGAGTTACTCTTTGTCCAATAAAACTAGTTAAATAGGAATGAATTGTAATTATCATAGGTAATACGAGAAAATAGTTTTTCAACTTTATGAGAGCCTCATGGCAGTTAATGAAATCAAAGAATCCTTTCGTAGGAGCTGTAAGCACTAGCAATTGGCATCTTGTGAATCTTTGCGATGCGTTTGGTATTTTGCTAAGCACTTTATATTCTTTATCTCATTTAATTTTTATAAGAGCTCTGTGTCATTATTGGCTTTATTTTAATATTGTAGAAGCTGGTCAACAAACAGCTACCAGCTGGGGAATGGGGAATCCTGAGCTGAGTAATCTGATGCAGTTTCTGCTTCAGTGGCATTTTGGTCCTATCTTTCTCATACAAGTATATCTCATCTTCCTTGTTAACTTGTACAGCCATTGAAGGAAAAAATTATCTCCTTTTAATCTTTATGTTCATTACTTGTCTGGAGCACAGTAGGGATCTATAAATGGTGTTCACATTTTATCTCATAAAAATGCAATAATAATAGTACTATGATACATATTTATAAAATGTTTATTTACTTTTTTAAGGGTTAAATAGGGCTACCATGTGATTGATTCACTTGATTGTTGCTTAATGTACTTAAAGGTCCAATATAGTAGATCAGCCCTACCACTTTACTGATTTGGTCACATAAAATCGTTTGTTATTCTGATATAAGCAAGATGGCCCATAAATCCCTTGGTATAGTTTTGCTGCCAGGGAGTACAAACATTCCTTCAACAAATATTTATTGAGGAAAATTAAGCTAAATTCTCATGCAAGAAAACAGATAACAAAGAAGTAATAGAGGTGATTCAGAAAATAAAACACAATAGTGGGATTCAGAATGAGAGGAGGGGTTTCTACTTTAGTGCCAGTAGTTGGGAAGGGCCCTTCTGTGAAGCTCAACTTCAGCTGTGACTTGAAGGGTGACTTGAACTTGGCCAGTGTGACGGTAAAGAAGGATGATGTGGCTGGAGTACAGAGAAACAGCATAATTTCTACCTCTCTGAAACCCAAGGCAGGCTTTGCTTGAGGCTCACTCTTCCAGACTTCCCTGATGGGCATGGGATAACTCCAACTCAAATGAACTTTGTATGCCCTGCAGCTGTCCTGTCTTCTTATTTCCAGTGCTGTTTCTCCTTAGACCTTAATCTTCACAGACTTCTCTTTGAGCCCATACACGTCTCCTGTCTCATGATGCTGTTACCTTAGTTTACCACTTTGTTCTTGTGTATATCCCTCCCCAGCTTGAACCCTTTGACCATTGCTGGAATCACTCTTTTATACCAATGCCCCCAATTCTCTTAATCCCTGGACTTTCTTATGCATGTATCTGGGCTGCTGAGTGGGCTCAGAAAAAAATCACCTGGTATTTGCTGAGGGCCAATATCACATTCAATTTAGCTGGCTTCTTATCAATGCTTGACAGTCTTATTCTTTGCACTTGGTTAAGTAACTCTTGCCACTCTTCTCATATATAACCATAAAGTAAATGATTAATAAATTGCGTTACATTAATATGATAAAATATTATCCATCTCTACAGTGAGATTTATGAAGACTGTAGGAAATAAAAATAAAGCACTCAAGCACCTGATGTGGAATACATCTAACTCTAGAATTGCAGCTAAAAAAAAAAAGTAAGACTATCTTTGGATAAGGACTATCCAAAAAGGTAAAATATATAATATGCAAATATGAAGATAACTATGTTTGGATAGTGGAATCTGCTGATTATTTTTTATTTTTGGAAGTTTATATAATTAAAAAAATAAAATTGTATTAAATGCTTTATGAGCATCAGTATTAGGATATTAAAAAGTATTATTCTTATATGAACCAAGATAAATGCTCCAAGCAAAAGAAAAATAATTACTAACTTCCCAAATTATTCTTCTTATATCTTAATTGTAAAACCTAACCATAAATTATTGACAGACCCTTGCTTCCAAAGTTGAGCTACATGTCTTGTAAAATAGAAAATGCTATTTTATGGATAGTTTCTAATTTCTTATAATCAAGGCATAATCTCTTAATAAACAATCAGCTTTAGAATTAAATATAAGCAAAGGAAAACTTAACATCTGGACAACTATATTAGATAAAATGGTTCTTATCCTTGCAATGTGTATTCAATAGCCTTTATTTCCATTTGCCTATCTTTTACAATACTCACACTTGAGACTTCAGCTTAATATACTCAGAGTCATGAGACTGATCATATAACTGGATTTCAAGGAGAAAAAACAAAGAGGAATAAATTAATAATCCAAATTTAGTTAATCTTAGATTTCTTAATCAAGAATTTACAGGCAAATTATATTATTAAGGAAATACTTTTGAGAGGGACAAGGCTTTCTCTATAATTCTGAAAAGTGATATTCTAGAACATATGGAAAATAGAGATATTCTGATGACATGCTCATGCTGAAAGTCTAAGTGACTATGCTTAATTCACCACAATCCTATATCTGGTTGCTTTATGTTTAAATTCAATTTTTAAAAATTATTTTACTTCTCATCTGATAGTGAGATGCAGCATTATAGTTTTCTCCTCTGGTATGTATTCTATTATTTTTCCAAGTATGAGGCAATGACTTTATCTCCTTCATCTGTTGTCACTCTTCAGATATCTAGAATCATCAAATGCCAAATTGTCATAGCTAGAAAACTGGTCCATTTGGCCAAAAATTCTGCCCTTGTTTGTAATACCAATAAATACTTTGTTAATGGACAAATTTGTTCTTCATCCCATTGACCATACATATATTGGGAATATAGCCATAAGATGTAGTAGTTTATTTCATTAGTCATTATAAGTCTAATGACATTAATGTTAACTATTAAGTAAGAAGATGACTCTTTATTTTTCCATTAATTCTTTTTTTTTTTTTCTGAGACAGAGTTTCACTTTGTTGCCCAGGCTAGAGTGAGTGCTGTGGCATCAGCCTAGCTCACAGCAACCTCAAACTCCTGGGCTCAAGTGATCCTACTGCCTTAGCCTCCCGAGTAGCTGGGACTACAGGCATGCACCACCATGCCTGGCTAATTTTTTCTCTATATATTAGTTGGCCAATTAATTTCTTTCTATTTATAGTAGAGACGGGGTCTCGCTCTTGCTCAGGCTGGTTTTTGAACTCCTGACCTTGAGCAATCCACCCACCTCGGCCTCCCAGAGTGCTAGGATTACAGGCATGAGCCACCACACCCAGCCCTCCATTAATTCTTATACTATGTCTCATAGTTTAGCTTTTATTAATTCATAATTTCTTCCCAAATCCCTTGAATTCCTTGCAGAGGAGCATCAAATACTTGATGAGTGGTTGGAAAGTTCCTTACTATTCTATGGATAGAAGATTCTAGAATGTCTTAACATATTTAATACTTTATTTAAATCACTCCTGATGTGTGTTTATGTATGTAGGCTCTCTTGAACACATAGCCTGATCCATTTAGTAACACTTTATTGATGAGTTTATGTATGTATAGGCATTTCTAGATTATAACAGGCCCATTGGCTATCAGCAGGCACATCACTGTACTCTTGGACCTTCAAGGAAAACCTGTCTCAGATTCCAATCTGGAAGTATTTGTTTTATTACGGGCTACTAGTAAATCACCCCACAAGAGGTCACCAACGCTCTAGTTTCTCTAGTTTTTTGGTACGTGATTTTTCTGAGTTTTTGTCCTTCCTGCAAAGGAATTGAAAAAGATTTTCTATATCCTGGTTTTCGACCTGCCAGTATGCTCTAAGTAGATAGGAAGGTAAGTAACTGAGAATCAGGGCTTAGTTAGGGCCAAGGCAGCTAATGTGAGTTTGTAACCATCTAGAGGATGTGCTCAAATCCATCACATGGATTTTGGAACCTTCCTTACCACAATTTACATATGAAAAGAAAGGGAAACACCACCAGGCACCTTCTGACCTCAAAAACTAAACTCCTTTAACCAAAAATTAGAAACTTTTAAAGGCACATTAATACTTTTCAGGCCCTGGGTTGATGTTCCAGTCTCTTGTACAAACCAGAATGATAGAACAAACATTTAAAAGAGATAAATATCTCTTTAGGGAAGATCAAATAAAGAAATACCAAAAGTACTCTCAGCATTGGAAAACTGTCACTACATCTACTTACTTCAGAGGATTTTTAGACTCAAGCAGTCAGATTCCTATAAAGAATTTGGTTTAAATCCCATCAAGAAATGGGCGACGGAAATGAAAAGAAACTTCTCCAAAGAAGACAGAATAATGGCATGCAAACATATAAAGAAATGCTCAACTTCTCTAAGTATTAGAGAAATGCAAATCAAAACCACAATGAGATACCACCTAACCCCAGTAAGAATGGCCTATATCAAGAAATCCCAAAACAACAAATGCTGGCGAGGATGTGGAGAGACAGGAACAATCCTACACTGCTGGTGGGACTGCAAATTAGTGCAACCTTTGTGGAAAAGAATTTGGAGATATCTCAAACAGCTAAAAATAGAAATACCATTTGACCCTGCAATAGCATTGTTGGGCATCTACCCAAAAGAGCATAAGACATTCTATTATAAAGACATCTGCACCCGAATGTTTATAGCAGCACAATTCACTATTGCACGGTCATGGAAACAACCCAAGTGCCCATCAATTCATGAGTGGATAACTAAAATGTGGTATATGCTTACCATGGAATATTACTCAATCCTAAGAAATGACAGTGAGCTAGCACCATTTATGCTATCCTGGATTAAGCTTAA
>VSMD01128243.1:0-28509 GCA_008750895.1 Mirza zaza | reverse complement strand
TTTTTTTGAGACAGAGTCTCACTTTATTGCCCAGGCTAGAGTGAGTGCCATGGCATCAGCCTAGCTCACAGCAACCTCAAACTCCTGGGCTCAAGCAATCCTGCTGCCTCAGCCTCCCAAGTAGCTGGGACTACAGGCATGTGCCACCATGCCCGGCTAATTTTTTTTCTATATATTAGTTGGCCAATTAATTTCTTTCTATTTATAGTAGAGATGGGGTCTCGCTCTTGCTCAGGCTGGTCTCGAACTCCTGAGCTCAAATGATCCGCCCACCTCGGCCTCCCAGAGAGCTAGGATTACAGGCTTGAGCCACCACGCCCGGCCTCTTTTGTCTTTTTGATAATAGCCATTCTAATAGGTGTGAGATGATATCTCATTGTAATCTTAATTTTCAATTCCTTAATGATTAGTAACATTGAGCAGTTTTTTCCATATACCTTTGACCATTTGTGTGTCTTCTTTTAATAAATGTCTATTAAGGTCCTTTCCCCACTTTTAAATTAGGTTATTTATTTTCTTGCTATTGAATTTTTCTTATATATTTTTAATATTAATTCCTTATCAGGTGAATAGTTTGCAAATGTGTTTTCCCATTCTACAGGTTGTTTCTTCACTCTGTTGATTGTTTCCTTTGCTGTGCATAAGTTTTTTTAGTTGAATATAGTCCCATTTTTCTATTTTTTTTATTTTTGTTGCCTGTGCTTTAGAAGTTTTAACCACAAAATCTTTGCCTAGATCCAAGTCCCATATCATATCCCCTATGTTTTCTTCTAGTAGTTTTACAGTTTGGGGTCTAACATTTAGGTCTGTAATCCATTTCTAGTTGATTTTTGCATATGGTAAGAGATAGGAGTCTAGTTTCATCCTGCCAATGGATATCCAGCTATTTCAGCAGCATTATTAAATAGGGTTTCCTTTCCCCAATGCATGTTTTTGATGCCCTTGTTGAAAATTAGTTGGTTGTAAATATTGTAAATACATGGATTTATTTCTGGGTTCTCTATTCTGTTCCATTGGTCTGTGTGTCTGTTTTTATACCAAATACCATGATATTTTGGTTACTATAGCTTTGTAGTATATTTTGAAGCCAAGTTGCTGATTCCTCCAGCTTTGTCCCTTTTGCTCAGTATTGCTTTGGCTTTTCAAGGTCTTTTTGGTTCCATAGAAATTTTAGGATTTTTTTTCTATTTCTGTGAAAAATAACATTGGTATTTTTATAGAGATTGCATTGAATCTGTAAATTTATTTGGGTAGTATGGTCATTTTAATGATGTTATTTATTCCGATCCATGAGCATGGGATGTGTTTCCATTTGTTTATATCCTCTTTAATATTTTTCATCAGTGTTTTACAGTTTTCATTGTAGAGCTCTTTCACCTCCTTGGTTAAATTTATTTGTAGGTATTTTAGGAGTTTTTTCTAGCTATTATAAATGGGATTACCTTCTTGAGCTCTTTTTCAGATAGGTTGTTATTGGTGTATAGAATGACTACTAATTTTTGTATGTTGATTTTGTATCCTACACATTTACTAAATTTGTTTATCAGTTCTAAGAGGTTTTTTGATTAAGTTTTTAGGTTTTTCTACAAAGAGAGACAATTTGACTTCCTGTTTTCCAATTTGGATGACTTTTAGTTCTTTTTGTTTGGCCGGATTATTCTAGGTAGGACTTTCAGTACTGTATTGAGTAAGAGTGGTGAGAGTGGGCATCCTTGTCTTGTTCTAATTTAAAGAGGGAAAGTTCTCACCTCTTCCCCATTCAGTATGATGTTAGCTATGGGTTTGTCACATATGGCCATTATTATGCTGATGTATGTTCCTTCTATGCATAATTTGTTGAGAGTTTTGATCATGAAGTGATACTGAATTTTATCACATGCTTTTTATGCTTCTGTTGAGATGATTATTTGGGTTTTATCCTTCCTTCTGTTGACGTGATGTATCACATTTATTGATTTGCATATATTGAACCATCCATGCATCCCTGCAATAAATCCCACTTAATCATGGTGTATTATCTTCTCAATGTGTTGTTGGATTTGGTTTGCTCATATTTTGTTTAGAATTTTTGCATCTATTTTCATCTGGGACATTGGCCTTGTAGTTTTCTTTTATTGTTGCTGTTGCTGTGTCCTTGTCTGATTTTGATATGAGGGTAATGCTGGCCTTATAGAATGAGATAAGAAAAATTCCCTCCCCTTTAATTTTTTTGGAATAGTTTGACAAGAACTGGTGTTAGTTCTTACTTAAATAAGTTTGGTAGAATTTAGCAATAAAGCCAGCCAGTATTGGGCTTTTCTTTGTTGGGAAACTTTTTATGACTAGTTCAATCTCATTACTCATCATTGGTCTTTTCAGTTTTTCTACCTCTTCCTGGTTCCATCTTGGTACATTATATGTCCCAAAATGTATCCATTTCCTCTATGTTTCCCAATTTTTTAGCATTTAGTTGTTAAAAATAGTATCTAATGATCATTTACATTTCTATGGTATCAGTTATAATGCCTTTTTTCATTTCTGATTTTATTTACTTGGGTCTTCTCTCTTTTTTTCTTGGTTAGTCTATCAGTTTATCAATTTTCTTTTATCTTTTCAAACAAACAACTCCTGTTTAATTGATCCTTTGTAGTTTTTTAGTCTCTGTTTCATTTAGTTCTGCTGTTTCTTTACTGTTTCTTTATTTCTACTATTTTGGATTTCTTTGTGCTTTTTTAGTTCCTTGAGGTGCATGATTAGGTTGTTTATTCAAAACATTGCTACTTCTTTATGTAGGTGCTATTGTTATAAACTTCCCTCTTTCCACTACTTTTACTATATTCCACAGGTTTTGCTATGTTGTGTTTATATTCTCATTTGTATTCTTCTTTCAGGTTTTTCTTTTATTTCAAAATATTATGGAGGTCCAAGCATTTTTGGTTATGTGTATCGATTTTGTTATGCTTGAGTAAGGCTTATAAGTGTGCCCATCAACCAGATAGTGTTCATTGTACCTGATAGGTAGGTTTTTTCCCATCCCCTGCTCCTGCTCCTCCCTGCTTGATTTCCACTGGGTTTGACTTCCCCCTGTGCACATGTATGCTCATCGGATAGTTCCAGTTTAATAGCAAGTACATGTGGTGTTTGTTTTTCCATTCTTTAGATACTTCGCATAAGATAATGGCCTCTAGTTCTATCCATATTGTTACAAAAGGCCAAAAGGCATGAATTGATCCTTTTTCATGGCTGCATAGTAATCCATAGTATACATATACCACATTGCGTTAATCCACTCAGGAATTGATGGGCACATGGGTTGATTCCATATCTTTGCAATTGTAATTTTGCTGCAATAAACATTCAAATGCAGGCGTCTTTTTGATAAAATGACTTCTTTTCCTTTGGGTAAATACCCAGTAGTGGGATTGCTTGGATCAAATGGTAGGTCTGCTTTTAGTTCTTAGAGAAATCGCCACACTGTTTTCCATAGAGGCTGTGCTAATCTGGAGTCTCACCCGACAGTATGTAAGTGTTCCTTTCTCTCTGCATCCACGCCAGCATGTACTGTTTTTTTGGACATTTTAATAAAAACCATTCTAATGGGGTTAAGATGATATCTCATTGTGGTTTTAATTTGCATTTCCCTGATGATCAGTGACATACAGCATTTTTTCATATGTTTATTGGCCATTTGTTTATCTTCTTTTGAAAAGCTTCTGTTCATGTCTTTGCCCACTTTTTAGTGGGGTTGTTTGGTTTTTTTTCTTCCTGATTTACTTGAGTTCTTTGCAGATTCTGGTTATTGGCTCTTTACTGGATGTATAGCTTGCAAACATTTTCTCCCAGTCTATAGGTTGTCTATTTGCTTTCTTGAATATTTCCTTAGCTGTGCCGAAGTTTCGTAACTTAATCAAGTCCCATTTATTTATGCTCATTGCTGCTGTGATTGCCATTGGGGTCTTCTTCATAAATTCTTTGCCTAGGGTGATATCTAGAAGAGTTTTTCCTACATTTTCTTCTAGAATTCTTATTGTTTCATGCCTTACATTTAAGTCTTTTATCCATCTTGAATTAATTTTGTGAGTGGTAAGAGATATGGAATGTTGTTTAATTCTTCTGCACATGGTTATCCAATTTTCCCAGCACAATTTATTGCATAGGGCTTCTTCTCCCCCGTGTATAATTGTCTGCTTTATCAAAGATCAGTTGACTGTATGTGGATGGCTTTATAACTGGGTTCTCTGTTCTGTTCCATTGGTCTATGTCTCTATTTTTTTTTTGGTTTGGCCAATACTTCACTGTTTTCATTACTATAACCTTATAGTATAATTTGAAGTCTAATAGTGTGATGTCAGCTTTGTTCTTTTTGCTTAAGATTGCTTTGGCTACCCAGCTCTTTTCTGGTTCTAAACAAAGTATAAAATTGTCTTTTCTAGATCTGTGAAATATGCCATAGGTATTTTGATGAAGATTTCATCCAATCTGTAAATCTCTTTGGGCAGCATGGACATTCGAACAATGATGATGCTACCAATCCATGAGCATAATATATTTTTACATTTGTTTGTGTCATCTGTGATTTCTTTCCTCAGTGTTTCATAGTTCTCTTTGTAGAGATCTTTTACCTCCTAGGTTAAATATATTCCTAGGTATTTTATTTTCTTTGTAGCTATTGGGAATGATACTGAGTTTTTAATTTTACTCTCAGCTTAACTGTTATTGACATGTAGGAATGCTACTGATTTGCGTACATTGATTATGTAACTTGAGACTTGAGACTTTGCTGAATTTATTTATCAATTCCAGGAGTCTCTTGGTGGAGTCTTTGGGGTTTTCTACATATAAGATAATATCATCAGTAAAAAGTGGTAGTTTGACCTCCTCTTTCCCAATTTGGATATCCTTTATTTCTTTCTATTGCCTGATTGCTGTGGCTTGGACTTCCAGCACTACGTTGAATAGAAGTGATAGTGGGCACATTTTTTTTCTTCTAATTCTTAGTGGGAATTATTTCAGCTTTTTCCCATTCAGTATGATGTTGGCTGTAGGTTTGTCATTTATGGTTTTTATAATCTTGAGATATGTTCTTTCTATGCCTAATTTGTTGAGGGCTTTTTTCCTGAACGTGTGCTGAATTTTGTCAAATGCTTTTCATGCATCTATAGAGATGATCATATGGTCTTTGTTTTTGCTTCTGTTTGTGTGACAAATTACATTTATTGATTTTTACATGTTGAAACATCCTTGAATCCCTAGGATGAAGCCCACTTGGTCATGGCAGATTATTATTTTTTATGTGCTTTTAAATTTGGTTTGCTACTATTTTATTGAGGATTTTTGCATCTATATTCATAAGAGATATTGGTCTGTAGTTTTCTTTTTTGTGTGTGTCCTTTTCTAGCTTTGGCATCAAGGTGATACTGGCTTCATAGAATGAATTGGGGAGGATTCCCTCCTTCTTGATGTTATGTAATAGTTTATGTAGTATGGGTACTAGTTCTTCTTTTTAGGTCTAATAAAATTCGGCTGTGAATCCATCTGGTCTGGGGATTTGGGGGGGTTAGAAGACTTTTTATTACTGCTTCAGTCTCCTTGCTCGTTAATGGATTGTTCAGGAATTCTATTTATTCCTGATTGCGTCTTGGGAAGTTATGTGTTTCCAGGTATTTGTCCATTTCCTCTATATTTTTGAGTTTATGTGCATAGAGAGTTTCATAGTATTCACAGATGATATTTTGTATTTCGGTGGTACCAGTTGTAATATCTCCTTTTTCATTTCTGATTGAGCTTATTTTGGTCATTTCTCTTCTATTCCTGGTTAGTCTTGCAAGAGGTCTATCAATATTATCTTTTCAAAGAACCAACTTTTTGTTTCATTGATCCTTTTTATTTTGTTTGCTTGTTTTCCATTTTGTTTAGCTCTGCTTTGACACTAGTTATTTTTTTCTTTTGCTGGCTTTGGGTTTGGTGTGCCCTTTGTTTTCTAGTTCATTGAGACACATCATAAGATTCTTAATTTTTGATCTTTCTGTCTTCATGATGTAGGCACTTAATGCTGTGAATTTTCCCCTTAGGACTGCTTTTGCTGAATCCCATAGATTCCAATAGCTTGTGTCCCCTTTGTCATTCAGTCTGAAAAATCTTTTTTGGTTTCCATCTTAATTTCATTATTGACCCAATTATCATTCAGCAGCAGGTTGTTTAATTTCCATGACTTTGTGTAGAATTGAGTGTTTCTCTTGGAGTTGATGTCTAGTTTTATTCCACTATGATCTGAGAAGATACATGGTATGTTTTCTATTTTTTTTTAATTTGTTGAGATATGCTTGGTGGCCTAAGATATGCTATATCTTGGAGAATGTTCCATGTCCTGATGAGAAGAATGTGTATTCTGTAACTATGAAATGTTCTGTAAATGTCTGTTAAGTCCACTTGGTCTACAGTGCAGAATAAATCTAATATTTCTCTCTTGATTTACTGATTTTGTGTCTAGATGATCTGTCCAATGTTGAAAGTTTGCTGTTGAAATCCTTGACATTTAAGGGAATTTACAGAAAATAAGAGAAATGTGGCATTTTCCAACAATTGTGGGAAAGGATGGGACTTTTCTCCTGCCTTTCGAATTTAGAGTCTCAAGAGAAGCACTTGGTGAGATACTGCTTCTTACAAGAGGAGCCACAGGCCAAGTGGGAGGATCTCTTTAGCCCAGGAGTTCAAGATTGAAATGAGCTGTGATATACCACTGCACTCCAGCCTGCGGTGACAGAATAAGACCTTGCCTCTAAAAATAAAAATGTGGGATAGCCACGGACTCTCACAGACATTTCTAATGCTGCTTCTAGTTAGTTTTAAGCAATGGTCTGCTGATAAATGTTAAACAACTTGCTCTCCAGAAGTGACGTAAGATACTGATTTGTAGCATTTGCTAATTTCTCTGTTGTAACTATTCCCATTATGGCCAATTTCAAACTACAAGCTGAGGTCACTGATGTGAAGCTGGGAAGAAATGTGTTTAATCAGCTTTAGGCTCCAGAACAGCACTAATTCTAGGTAAACTCCATGTTGTTACAATAACGTACCCCCAGTGTATCATACTTCCCTGAATCCATACCTTTATATAGGTTCCTCCCACACTGACTCTGGGCTTACTATGTGACTTATTTTCAGACATGAGAAATCAGAAAGAATTACACAAGCAGAGGTTTAGAGAGTGTTCGTGCTTTGGAACTTTCTATATTGAATGCATTATGTGAAGAAGACTGAAGTAGTCTGCTAAAAGATGATTGATCACTTGGAGATATGGGGCCCAGCCAACATCCAATACCAACTGCAAGATATGTTATCTTGGACTATCTAGCCCTAGTCAAGCTACCAGATGACTACAGCTATATGACTTACCATAGGCCAGAGCAGCAGAAATACCACCATCTGATCCCATCCCAAATTGTTGATCTACAGAATTTTGAGCAAATAAATGGTGGTTGTTTTAACCTACTAAGTTTGGAGTGTTTTAAGCTTCTAAGTTTGTATGCAGCAATAGATACAACTAATACCTGCTACATGTCCCCAGAAGTTTGGGATACACATGAGGATTGATGCTAACAGAGTAGCCCATCATGGTATGTCATGGAAAGAAGAGTCAGTACGGGTTAAATCACATTGCCACTTTTTGGTGAGCAAGATCAAATCTTTGCCATGAAGGGATTCTTGAAAAGACCCTACCCAAAAAGGCTACCTGTTGTGGCAAAGAAACCCCATAAGAAAAGAGACTATGGGCAGTCCCATAGAAGCAAGATGAGGGGGTATTGTAAAAGAGGTCTGCCAGAAGGCTTATTGCCCACATCTGAAGGAAGTTATAGTGTGGTAGATTCCACCAATGCATCTCATGAAAGAGTTAGGGCTTGAATGTCTAATAAGACAGAGGATATTCAACAGTCAAGAGAAACATACACAATATCACCTCTAAGTACTTTTTTCTCTGTTCCTTCCTTAAAAGAGGCCCTGGTGGGAGTAGAATAAAGCTGTTTGCTCTTTGTATTGTACCAAATCCAACCAATTCCATACTTCAGTTACATTTGCATTTAAAGAACTCTGAAATAATATTGTATGCATAAAGAATGGCTTATGGACACTCAACAAAATTAAATAATGCTCATTCATTCAATAAATGTGGACTGAGGATTACTTTCTGCCAGGAAAGTTGAAGGATTTAAGAATTCAGCAATGAATAATATAAAATTCTACTTTCACAGAGCTTTCCCTCTAGTGTTAAGGACAGATAAAACAGATAAAGATATAAAGTATCGGCGGGAATTGTTAAGACAATAAAGCAAAGTGATGGATAAGCAGTGATTAGTTGTGGGAGGACTAGTTTAGATAGAGTGAGTGGCCATGCAAGGTTTTTCTGTAGCGATAACATTTATAGAGACCTATATCGCAAGACATTTACAATTACATTTATTTAGTAAATTTCAGGTGACACAAGTTTTCACATATATTATCTTAGTTGCCACTTGCAACAACCCTTTGAGGCAGACAGGAGTGCAGGCCTCAGAGCTTCTCCTTTTACAGATCAAGAAAATGCAGGTCTGAGAGCAACTTACCTGGCAGAAAATGGTGAAAACAGGATTGAAATGCAAGCTCTCCTAGTCCACTGCTATTTAAGTTTCTGAGGGTGAAGAAAGTTTCCATAGAACTGCTGTCAAGTAAAGTGATGATCATTAGAAGTTCACTGTAGGACCCAGGGATTTCATTCCCTAGGCCCAGACTTTAACCTGGCATTCATTTGTGATTTAGGCACCAACACACATACTTTGCCTTGGTCACTCGAGGGAAAGCTAAGACCATGCAATTATAACCAGGGAAAACGCCAACTCACCAATTAAGTGGTAGAGGAACAAGCCTGTACAAGTTCTTTGAAAAATAAAGTTCCATGCTGAGACAACATTGTTTCATCTTTAGAATTTTAGATAAATTTGATTTTAACTCCTTATAATAGTATGGACTTTAATTGGCCAGGAGCATTACAAAAACCTTTTGTCTAAGCAAAGCTTCCTGGTGATAATGACAGGGGTATAGAAAATCCCTCTTCTGAAATTATCCCTCAATATAACAGATCTCTGGCACTGAATGGTGCCCAGTCAATGCATGGGCGGGTTCCAACAGCTCAAATAATGAACTTCACTTTGATGCTTTTCATTTCACACAGTTATTCAAGCACCTGGTAAAAGCAAACTTTTTTATTTAGATTTTTTTAATTGCTGATTCTTTGAGGCTCTGCCACATGAATACCTCATTGCCTCAATTCAAATGCAATTACCAAGAACTAGCATCTCAGATTCATTTTCTTGACTGTGCTCAGATTTTAGAGAAAAAGAATAAATGCTAAGAAAAGTAACTAATAATTAGTAATTTAAATATATGCACACAAACATAAAAACACACTCCAACCAACTTTCAGTAGCATGCTACCGCAGGTTCATACCAGCTTGCCAGAGCTGGTTATTAAAGATTCATAATATTATATGACAGTTGAAGGTCATGTTGGCAACTTAAAATTGGCCATGGTGCAAGTATTTACACTACAGAAATAGGTGAGCACTATAAATCAGGGCTTATTACCCCAAAAGAGAAGCTTGTTTAACATTTACCAGCACACCACTGGTTATGGTCCTAAGTTAGTACCAGAGTCTTTCAAATCTTTTGTCTCTCTCTATATATATTTATTTATTTCTATAATTTTTGGAAGTGAAAACCAATATACAGAATAATTTCAGAAAGGGATTGTAACACACTCAATAATTAGTGAAAGATTACTTGATTCTGTATACTTTCTTAGGCAAGATGATTAATGAAATCTTTTTACATTTTTTACTTTTTATTTTTGAAATAAATATAGATTTACAGGAAGTTGCAAGATGTTACAGAGGGGTCCCATAGACCCTTTAACTAGTGTGCCCCAATAGTTATATCTCACATAATTTTAATGCAATATCAAAACCAGGAATACAACACTATTACAATGTGTGTGTATAAGTTTATGTCATTTGATGTATCGTTGAGCAAATTTGTGTTTAGTTATTTTCCAGAGCAGTTGTACCATTTTACATTCTCACTAGCAATGTCTGAGAGATCTAGTTTCTTTGCATCCTTTTTAGCATTTGGATTTTTAACTATTTTTAAATTTTAGCACTTCTAATGGATATGTAGTGATACCTCATTGTGGTCTCAATTGCGCTTCTAGTGATGGTTATGATATTGAATATCGTTCCATGCATTTATTTGCCATCCACATATCCAATTTGGTGAAATGTCTCTTCATGTCTTTTATCTATTTTCCAGCTAGATTGTTGTTTTTGGTTATTGTTCAGTTCAGAGAGTTCTTTATATATTCTATATACTAGCCCATTGTCAGATATATATATATATATATATAAATAGTTTATAAATATTTTCTTCCAGTCTGTAGCTTATCATTTCAATTCTCTTAATGAGTTTTCTCATAGAGCAAAGGTTTTTCATTTTGATGAGATCAATTTATCAAGTTTTATTTTTCTTTGATAATACTCTTTGTGTCTAGTTTAAGAATTCTTTGCTTACACCTAGTCCCTGAAGACTTTCTCCTATGTTATCTTCTAAAACGTTTATAGATTTGCTTTTTACATTTAAATCTATGATTTATTTGGAGTTAACCTGTTTGTTTTGTTTTTTGACATTTTTTTATTTCGTCATAGTATGGGGGTACAAATTTTAAGGTTGCCTATAATGCCCTTACCCGCCTCCCCACACAAATCTGAGATTCAAGCCTGACCATCCCCCAGATGGTATACATCTCACTCATTCTGTATGTATATACCCGTCCCCTCCTCCTCCCTCCAACCTGCCCAATACCAAATAAATGTAATTCCTATGTGTCCACTTAGGTGCCGATCAGTTAATACCAATTTGTTGGTGAGTATATGTGGTGCTTGCTTTTCCATTCTTGGGATACTTCACTTAGTAGTATGGGTTCCAGCTCTATCCAGGAAAATACAAGATGTGCTATATCACCATTGTTTCTTAAAGCTGAATAGTACTCCATGATATACATATACCACATTTTATTAATCCACCCATGTATTGATGGGCACTTGGGTTGTTTCCACAGCTTTGCAATTGTGAATTGTGCTGCCATAAACATTTGAGTGCAGGTGTCTCTTTTATAGATTGTCGTTTATTTTGGGTAGATGCCCAGTAGTGGGATTGCTGGATCAAATGACAGATCTACTTGTATAGCTTTAAGGTATCTCTATATTATTTCCACAGAGGTTGAACGAGTTTGCAGTCCCACCAGCAGTGTAAGAGTGTTCCTATCTCTCTGCATCCTTGCCAACATTTATTATTTGGGGACTTTTTGATAAAGGCCATTCTTACTGGAGTTAAGTGATATCTCATTGTGGTTTTGATTTGCATTTCCCTGATGATTAGACATGTTGAGCATTTTTTCATATGTTTGTTAGCCATTATTCTGTCTTCTTTTGAAAAGTTTCTGTTCATATCCTTTGCCCACTTCTTGATAGGGTTATTTGATTTTTTCTTGCTGATTTTTGTGAGTTCTAAGTAGATTCTAATTATCAGATGTGTAGGATGTGAAAATTTTCTCCCATTATGTAGGCTGTCTGTTTGCTCTCATGACTGTTTCTTTAGCTGTGTAGAAGCTTTTTAGTTTGATCATGTCCCATTTATTTATTTTTGTTGCTGCTGTAATTGCCTTAGGGGGTCTTCTTCATAAATTCTTTGCCTAGGCCAATGTCTAGGACAGTGTTTCCAATGTTTTCCTCTAGAATTCTAATAGTTTCATACCTTAGGTTTAAGTCTGTTACCCAGTGTGAGTTGATTTTTGTGAGAGGTGAAAGGTCTGGATCCTGCTTCAGCCTTCTACAAGTAGCTATCCAGTTTCCCCAGCACCATTTATTGAATAAGGATTCTTTTCCCCAGTGTATGTTTTTCTCTGCTTTGTCAAAGATTAGATGGCTATATGAGGATGGTTTTATATCAGGGTTCTCAGTTCTATTCCACTGGTCAATATTCCTATTTTTGTGCCAATACCAAACTGATTTAATTACTACGGCTTTGTAGTATAGTTTGAAATCTGGCTTATTGATACCTCCCATTCTGTTTTCATTGCCTAGAATTACTTTTGATATACGGGCTCTTCTCTGGTTCCAAACGAAGCCCCAAACCCAGCAGAAGAAGTGAAATTAACAAGATCAAATCAGAACTAAATGAAATAGACGACAGGGAAGCTATACAGGAGATTAATAAAAGAAAAAGTTAGTTCTTTGAAAAATAAACAAAATTGACGCACCTTTGGCTAGGCTAATGAAAAGCAGAAAAGAGAAATCTCTAATAAGCTCCATCAGGAACAAAAAAGGAGATATCACAACTGATCCCAAAGGGATACAAGATATAATCTACAAATACTACAAAAACCTTTATGCACACAAACTGGAAAATGAGGAGGAAATGGAAAAATTTCTAGAAACACACAGCCTCCATAGGCTCAACTAGGAAGAAATAGAATTCCTGAACAGAACAATATCAAGAGCTGAAATAGAAACAGCAATTAAAAACCTTCCTAAAAAGAAAATTCCTGGCCCAGATGGTTTCACACCCGAATTTTACCACACTTACAAAGAAGAACTGGTGTCTATCCTGCAAAAATTATTCCTCAACATTGAGAAGGATGGAATCCTTCCAGAGTCATTTTACCAAGCCAACATCACTTTGATTCCCAAACCAGGAAGAATGCAACAAAGAAAGAAAACTACATAACAATATCACTTATGAATATAGACTCAAAAATTCTCAACAAGTCCTAGCTAACCGAATCCAGATGCTTGCAAAGAAAATAATCTATCACGAACAAGTGGGCTTCATCCAAGGGATACAGGGATGGTTCAATATATGCAAATCTATAAATGTAATTCACCACATAAACAGAACCAAAAACACCAATCAGACATGAAAGTGGTATCCAAATGGGGGCAGAAGAGATCAAACTTTCACTGTTTACTGATGATATGATATTTAGAAAATCCCAAGGATTCAACCAAGAGACTCCTGGAATTGATAAATGAATTTAGTAAAGTCTCAGGATACAAAATGCACACAAATCGGAGACATTCCTATATGCCAATAACAGTCAAGTTGAGAACCAAATCAAAGACTCAATATCCTTCACAATAGCAACAAAGAAAATAAAGTACCTAGGATTAGACTTAACTAAGGAGGTAAAAGACCTCTACATGGAGAACTATGAAACACTGAAGAAGGAAATAGCAGAGGACATAAACAGATGGAACTCCACACCATGCTTCTGGGTCGGCAGACTCAAAATTGTTAAAATGTCTATACTACCCAAACTGATCTACAGATTCAATGCAATCCCAACATCATCTTTCACAGATATAGAAAAAATAATTAGGGGGCGGAGCAAGATGGAGAACAAGAAACACTGCCAGGCAGAGTGTCTCTGCAGAAAAGACAGATTCTAGGAAAATTAGAAGAAAGAAGCAAGCAGACGAGAATACACCAGAGGAGTGTCAGAAGGAGGGGTACTTGAGACCCCGGGAGACACCATGGGAGGAGGTTGCAGAGGAGAACTGGAAGCAGAGACCTCCCAAGTAGCCTGGAGACCAGCAGCAAGGGTAGGTGGAGCGGTTAACTTTCCCCTCGCTTGCATCTTGGACTGCTGGTGGGTTGCCCAGCAGTTGGAGAGACCTGCGGACACCAACCCAGAGATGGCCACTGCCAGTGAGCAGCAAGCCTGTAGTAGATGTGGCACCAGGCTCCCAATCCCTCAGGCATCTCCATGTGCACAGACCCGAGCCACGTGGCAGGCACCATATTGCCTCATTCTCCCCTCACCTGTCCCTATCCGCAGCTGCCAAGAGAGACAATATAGTCACCAGCCAGAGGCACCTCCAGGGAATGGGACCTTCCCTGGTGGGGCCCTACAGCTGACTGAGGGACATTGAGATGGTGAGCTCCCTACCTTCCAGCCCTAGCAGGTGCTGCTGGCCTGGTGATTCCAGGAGAACAGGGCAGACCCTGAGGCTGAAAGACATTGACCCAGCTTTGGCTCCCTGTGGGTGAATTAGGACTGGCACTCTTCTCCCTGGTGGGGTTAGGGATTGAACTCCAGGGCCCAGGGGTCAGATATCCAGACGAGATCCCGTGCACCCAGGTCTTTCATTGCCTGGGACACAGAAGGGATATACATAAACAGCCTACTGAGGTGTGTGTGCCTTCAGGCAGAGATCAGCATCCTTGAGGGCAACCCTCCTCCCAAAGGGGGGTCATGTGCCAAGCCCAGGCAGCAATCCTGAGCAGGGAACCTCCTGGCTAGCATCACAGCCAGGGGAGGCCAGGTGGCGTGAGGTCTGGCCTGCTGGCAGCGGCCCAGGAGTAGCCATGGAGTTGGGGAGGTTGGAAAGGAGCAACACCCCCTCCAGACTGTGGGTCTCAGATGGCCCCCCCCACACACACAGACTTTCTGACTGAGCAGGGCCATTCCAGCCCCTCCCTGACAGCTTTTCCCCAAAGCAGAGATCAGAACTTTGACCCCTGCTAACAACATTGGTGGTTCCCGAGGGCAGCCTTACCCAACCCAGCTCTGCCCAGACTCACTCCCAGACCAACCCTCACTGAGGGGAAGAAAAGAAAACCTGGAAGTCCCATGGCCCACCGACCACCTGAGGCACTAGAGTGCCTCTCTAGATGAACAAAAATTGGAGACAAGACCCAAAAGCAATAGTGTAGCCTGTTCCTCCAAGCAAGTGCCACCTTATGACAGGGAGGACATTCTGCAAACCATTTTCATGGCACCTACTGACTCATCATACAGGGTGTGGTCAAATCTCACCCACAAGCACCATCTACCGGCTGAGAGTCTAAACAGGGCATGTCAATACCAAAACGAAAACCTAAAGGAAAGAAGCAACAACTGATTCAGATGGGAAGAAATCAGTGAAGGAACTGTGGAAATATGACAAACCAAACAGAAACCACACCCCCAAAGAGAAGCACCAGCCCCTTAGAAATGGACACCAACCCAAATCAGTCAACCAAAATGACAGAAGAGGAATTCCTAATGTGGAGCATAAGAAAATTTAACAACCGGAAAGAACAACTCAATAACCAACACAAAGAAACCACAAAAATCCTCCAGGACCTGGAACAAAAGTTCACTAAAGAAATCAATACAATGAAGAAAAGTTTAACCGAACTCCTGGAAATGAAGAATCAATTCAGGGAACTACAAAACACAGTGGAAAGCCTCAAGAACAGGGTAGACCAAACAGAAGAAAGAATCTCAGAGATTAAAGATAACACCTTCAATTAAATAAATCAGTCACAGAGATAGAGCAGAGAAACAAGAGAAAAGAGCAAAGCCTACAAGAGATGTGGGATTATGTAAAGAAACCTAATGTGAGGGTCATAGTGTTACCAAAAGTGGAAGAAGAAAACACTCAAGGGTTGGACAAGCTATTTGAAGATACAATAGAAGAAAATTTCCCAAGCCTTGGTAAAAATCTCGATATACAAGTTCAAGAAGCTCAGAGGACTCCTGGGAGATTCAATGCAAACAGGAAGACGTCACGACATGCACTCATCAGACTGACCAAAATATCAACTACAGAGGCCCTTCTAAGAGCTATAAGATGAAAGAAGCAAGTAACATACAAAGGAAAGCCCATCCAAATAACGCCACACTTCTCTACTGAAACTTTGCAAGCAAGGAGAGACTGGGGCCCCATTCTCACTCTTCTGAAGCAGAACAATGCCCAGCCTAGAATCTTATTCCCTGCAAAACTAAGTTTTGTACATGAAGGAGAAACCAAGACATTCTCAGATAAGCAAAGACTGAGGGAATTCACCAAGACAAGACCAGCCCTTCAAGAAGTACTCAAAACAGTGTTACCCATGGATCAGCACAATAAACACTCACGAATGTAAATTTACTCAAAGCTAAAGATCAAAGCCCATATACCACGATGGATCAAGAGAGAAAACAAAGCAACAAACTTCAACCCAACATAATGAACAGAAATCTGACCCACCTATCAGTTATCTCAATAAATGTGAATGGCTTGAACTCACCATTCAAGAGACACAGGCTGGCCAAATGGATAAAAAAATACAAGCCAAGTATTTGCTGCCTTCAGGAAACACATCTAACCTGCAAGGATGCAGTTAGACTAAAGGTAAAGGGGTGAAGAACAATATTTCAAGCAAACGGAAGCCAAAAGAAAGCTGGCTTGGTGGTGCTGATTACAGACAACTTAGTTTTTAAATCAACAAAAGTAATAAAAGACAAAGAAGGTCACTATATAATAGTGAAGGGTACAGTTCAACAAGAAGACATAACAATTCTAAATATATATGAACCCAACCTTGGTGCACTCAGATTCATAAATCACACCCTACTTGATCTAAACAAATGGATAAACAACAACACCATAATAGTCGGAGACTTTGACACTCCACTGACAACACAGGACAGATCCTCCAAACAGAAAATCAACAAAGAAATAATGGACTTAAATAGAACTCTAGAACAAATGGGCCTGACTGACATATATAGGACATTCTACACTAAAATCACTGAATATACGTTCTTCTCATCAGCTCATGGGTCATTCTCTAAGATTGACCATATACTATGACACAAAGCATGTCTCAAACAATTTTAAAAAATAGAAATTATACAATGCAACTTTTCAGACCACAATGGAATAAACGTAGAAATCAATCCTAACAGGAGTTCTCATTTCTACACAAAGTCATGGAAACTAAACAACCTTCTGCTGAATGATCACTTCATAAACAAGGAAATCAAGATGGAAATCAAAAGATTCTTTGAACTAAATGACAAAGGAGACACAAGTTACCAAAACCTGTGAGACACATCCAAAGCAGTCCTGAGAGGAAAGTTTATTTCCATAAATGCCTATATCCAAAAGTCTAAAAGATTACAAATAAACAACCTAATGAATCATCTCAAAGAACTGGAAAAAGAAGAACAGACAGACCAAAGACCCAGCAGAAGAAGTGAAATCATTAAGATCAAATCAGAGCTAAATGAAATTGACAACAGGGAAACTATACGGAAGATTAATAAAACAAAAAGTTGGTTCTTTGAAAAAATAAAATTGACACACTGTTGGCTAGACTAACGAAAAGCAGAAAAGAAAATCTCTAATAAGCTCTATCAGGAACAATAAAGAAGAAATTACTACAGATGCCACAGAGATACAAGATATAATTCATGAATACTACAAAAACCTCTATGCACACAAACTGGAAAATGTGGAGGAAATGGACAATTTCTTGGAAACACACAGCCTGCCTAGGCTCAACCAGGAAGAAATAGAATTCCTGAACAGACCAATATCAAGTACTGAAATTGAAACAGCAATAAAAAAACCTTCCTAAAGAGAAAAGTCCTAGACCAGATGGTTTCACACTCGAATTTTACCACACCTACAAAGAAGAACTGGTACCTATCCTGGAGAAATTATTCCACAACATCAAGAAGGATGGAAACGTCCCCAACACCTTTTATGAAGCGAACATAACCCTGATACCAAAACCAGGAAAGGATGCAACAAAAAAAGAAAACTACAGACCAATATTCCTTATGAATATACATGCAAAAATTCTCAATAAAATCCTAGCCAATCGAATCCAGGTGCTTGTCAAGAAAATAATCCATCACAATCAAGTGGGCTTCATCCCAGGGATGCAGAGATAGTTCAATATACGCAAATCTATAAGTGTAATTCACCATATAAACAGAAGCAAAAATAAAGACCATATGTTCCTCTCAATAGACACAGAAAAAGCATTTGACAAAACTCAACACCCTTTTTTTATAAGAACGCTCAACAAAATAGGCATAGATGGTGCTTACCTAAAAATGTATACAAGCCATATATGACAAACCCACAGCCAATATCATACTGAATGGGGAAAAATTGAAAGCATTCCCACTCAGAACTGGAACAATACAAAGTTGCCCAATGTCTCCACATCTATTCAACATAGCGCTGGAAATCTTTGCTATGGCAATCAGACAAGATAGCAGAATTAAGCGTGTCCAAATTGGAGCAGAAGAGATCAAACTCTCACTCTTTGCTGATGACATGATATTATACCTAGAAAACCCCAAGGATTCAACCAAGAGACTCCTTGAACAGATAAATGGATTTAGTAAAGTCTCAGGATACAAAATGAACACACAGAAATCAGAGGCATTCATATACGCCAACAACAGTACAAATGATAACCAAATCAAAGACTTAATTCCCTTCAAAATAGCAACAAAGAAAATAAAGTACCTAGGAATATATTTAACCAAGGAGGTAAAAGACCTCTACAGGGAGAAGTATGAAACACTGAAGAAAGAAATAGTGGAGGATATAAACAGTTGGAAGAATATACCATGCTCATGGGTCGGCAGAATCAACATTGTTAAAATGTCTATACTACCCAAAGTCACCTACATAGTCATTGCAATCCCTATTAAAATACCATCATCATTTTTTCACAGATATAGAAAAAATAATTTTACGCTTCGTATGGAACCAGAGAAGACCCCGTATAGCAAAATCAATCCTAGGCAATAAAAACAAAATACAAGGTATCAATTTACCATATTTCAAACTATACTCCAAGGCTATAGCAATTAAAATAACTTGAGCCTGGCACAATAACTGGGACATTGACCAGTGGAACAGAACAGAGAACCCAAATATAAAACCATCCTCATATAGCCAACTAATCTTCAACAAAGCAGACAAAAACATTCACTGGGAAAAAGAATCGTTATTCAATAAATAGTGCTGGGAAAACTAGATAGCCACATGCAGAAGACTGAAACAGGACCCACACATTTCACCTCTCACAAAAATCAACTCACGCTCGGTAACAGACTTGAACATTAGTTGTGAAACTATTAGAATTCTAGAGGAAAACGTTGTAAATACTCTTCTAGACATTTGGCTAGGCAAAGAATTTATGAAGAAGACCCCAAAGGCAATCACAGCAGCAACAAAAATAAATAAATGGGACCTGATCAAATTAAAAAGCTTCTGCATAGCCAATGAAACTGCCAAGAGAGCAGACAACCCACAGAATGGGAGAAAATTTTCACAAGCTACAAATCCGATCAAGGGCTGATAACTAGAATCTATTTAGAACTCAGGAAAATCAGCAAGAAAAAATAAAACAACCCTTTCAAAAAATGGGCAAAGGACATGAACAGGAACTTCTCAAAAGAAGACAGAATAATGGCCAACAAACATATGAAAAAATGCTCAACATGTCTAATCATCAGGGAAATGCAAATCAAAACCACAATGCGATATCACTTAACTCTAGTGAGAATGGCCTTTATCAAAAAGTCCCCAAACAATAAATGTTGGCATGGATGCAGAGAGATAGGAACACTCCCACACTGCTGGTGGAATTGTAAACTAGTTCAACCTCTGTGGAAAGCAGTATGGAGATACCTCAAAGTGATACAAGTAGATTTACCATTTGATCCAGCAATTCCACTACTGGGCACCTACCCAAAAGATCAAAAGCCACTTTATGAAAAACACACCTGCACTCTAACATTGATAGCAGCACAATTCACAATTGCAAAGTTGTGGATACAACCCAAGAGGCCATCAATTCATGAGTGGATCAATAAAATGTGGTATATGTATACCATGGAGTACTACTCAGCTTTAAGAAACAATGGTGATACAGCACATCTTGTATTTTCCTGGTTAGAGCTGGAACCCATTCTACTAAGTGAAGTATCTCAAGAATGGAAAAACAAGCACCACATGTACTCACCAGCAAATTGGTATTAATGGATCAACACCTCAGTGGACTTATAGGAATAACATTTATCAGGTGTCGGGAATTTGGGAGGGGGGAGGAGGGGATGGGCATATAGAAACACAATGAGTGAGATGTGCAACATTTTGGAGATGGTCACGCTTGAGACTCTGACTCGAGGGGGAAGGGGGGCATGGGCAATATACATAACCCTAATGCTTATACCCCCATAATACACTAAAATAAAAAATAATAATATATCAATGCAATGGTTAAATGTAGTGTTCTCTTTTGAACAAGATTTTTATATAATATTAATAAGAGATAATAAAAGACTGGTTCATCTCTTGAATAAACTGAAAAAAAAGGAACAAAAAAAGAAAAATAATTATACAGTTCGTTTGGAGTTAGCTTTTGTACATGGTATGAGCCTTAGGCCAAGGTTAGTTTTTTTGCCTATGAATATACAACTGTTCCAGCACCATGTGTGGAAAATACTATCCTTTCTCCATTGAATTGCTTTTGCAACTGCATAAAAAATAAATTGGGCATACTTGTATGGTACTATTTCTGAGAGTTTTTTATTTTGTTTTATTTATCTACGTTTCAGTCTGTCTGCTAATACTACAAAGGCTCAATTACTGGTAGAGTAATTGTTTCCACTTTATTCTTCTTTTTTAAAATCATTTTAGCTATTCTCATTATTTTGCCTTTCTATTAAAAACCTTAGAATAATCTTGTCTATATCTACAAAATATCTTGTCGGGATTTTGACAGAAATTACATTAAACTGTATATCAATTTGGAGAGAATTGACAACTTTCGCTATGCTAAGTCTTCCAAACAATGAATATGGTATATCTCTGCATTTAGTTAAACTTTTTGATTTCTTTCATCAGTGTTTTGTAGTTTTCAGCATACAAGGCCTATATATGTTTTGTTAGATTTACATGTATCTAAGGGTTTTTTTTTTTTTTTGAGTGATTGCAAATGGCATTGCATTTTTTTTATTTCAGGAAATTATGGGGGTACAAAACATTTTGGTAACATGTTATGACTTTGCCACATCCCAGCCATGATTTAAGATGCGCCCTTTCCCCCAATACAATGCTCACTGCATCCATTCATTGTGAGTTTACCCACCCCCAACTCCCCTACCCCCAAAGAATACTACTACTGTGTGAGCACCTTAATGTTGATCAGTGCCAGTTTGATGGTGAGTATATGTGGTGCCTATTTTTCCATTCTTGTGAGGTATTTTTAATTTTTTTTTCACATATTCATTGCTAGTATGTAGAAAACTTTATTTTTATGTGTTGTTCTTGTGTTTTGCAAAGCTGATGAACTCAATAGTTCTAGGAGTTTTGGGGTCTTTATGTTTTTGTGTTTAATAGATTCCTTGGGCTTTTCTATATCATGTCACCTGCAAATAGGAACAATTTCATTTCTTTTTTTCTGATATGCTGGGTTTTTATTTCCTCTTCTTGCCTTATTGTGCTGGCTAGAACTTCCAGTATTATGTTGAAGATCAGTGGGAAGAAAAATCATTTTTGGCTTGTTCCCAGTATTAGCAGGGGAAGCATTCAGTTTTTCACCATTAAGTATATTAGCTCTCGAGTATTTGTTTGTTATTTTGAAGCCTGACTATAATTGTGGATTTTCCTATTTCTTCTTTTGGTTTTTGCTTTTCATATTTTGTAGCTCTATTGTTTGGAACACACATAATTTGAATAAAAAGATGGATTGAGCCTTTTATCATTATGTAATGTTCCTCTCCATCTCTGGTAATTTTTTTTTTTTTTTTTTTTTTTTTGCTCTAAAGTTTACTGTATCTGACATGACTATAGCCAGTATGACTTTCTTTTTTTCTCTAGTCATTTTGCTTTCACCCTTTTTAAATCATTTCATTTGAAATAAGTTTCTTGTAGCTGGGTCATGGTTTTTTTTTTCTATCCACTTTGCAAATATCTTTCTTTTAATTGTTGTATTTAAACAACTAATATTTAATGTAATGATTGGCATGTTAAAGTGTACATCTGTCATTTTATTTTTTGTTTTCTGTTTTTTCTGTTTTTCTGTTTTCATTTTCATGCCTTCGTATGGTTTACTTGGACATATTTTAAAATTTGATTTTGATTTATCTATGGTATTTTTGTGCTAATCTCTTCATGTAGGATTTTAGTGGTCACTGTAGCTCTTACATTATATGTAAATAATGTATTATGGTCTATTTGTGTCAATATTTTACCAGTTTGAGTGAAGTATAGAAACTTTACCTCTTTTCCTTTATTGTCCCCTCATTTATAATTGTTTTAAATATTTCCTATACATACATCGAGAACCACATTAGAGATTGTCATAATTTTTTATTTCAATAGATTTAGGGGGCAAAAGTGATTTTTTTGTTACATGGATGAATTATATAGTGGTAAAGTCAGAGATTTTGAGATTGTTATAATTTTTATTCAGCTGTCAAGCATAATTTTAAAAAGTCTAGAAGGCAAGAAAAGTATATTTTATTTACCCATACTTTTTCCCTTTCCATGTTCTTCCTTCCCTCTTGATGTTCCAATATTCCTTTTTTTATCATGTACTTCTGTTTAGAGAACTTCTTTAGCCATTCTTTTGGAGTAAGTCTACTGTCAACAAATTTTCCTAGCTTTCCATCACCTGAAAATTTCTTTATTTTCCCTTCATCCCTGAAGGATATTTTCACTAGATATAAAATTCTGGGTTGACTTTTTCTTTAGCACTTAAAAAAATATTCTGCCACTTCTTTCTGGTCTCAATGGTTTTTGATGAAAAATCTGCTGTCATTCACATTGTGTTTCTTCTATAGGTAATGTGTCATTTGTCTCTGGCTTCTTTCAAAAGTTTTAATTTGTATTTTATTTTCAGATACATGACTATGAGATGTCTGAGCATGAATATTTTTTACTTTACCTTCTTTGTAGTTTGATCAGCTTCTTGAATATTTAGATTTTTTGGACAAATTTGGGAAATTTTTAGCCATTAACTCTTTGAATACCTTTTCAGCTCAACCCTCTTTATCTTTTTATTTTAGAACTCCAATGACATAAATATTAGATCTTTTATTGTAGTTGCACATGTCTCTGAGGATGTGTTCATTTTTTTCAGTTCATTTTCTCTTTGTTGTTCAGATTAGATATTTCTCTTGTTCTGTTTTCAAGTTTACTGATTCTTTTTTTGTTCTCCTATCATTCTGCTATTGAGCCTATCCATTGAGATTTTATTTCAGTTATTGCATTTTCAGCTCTAAAATTTCCATTTGGTTCTTCTTCATATCTTTTATATCTTTGCTGAGACTTTCTAGGTGGCATACCAAAGTGTTCCACCACACTGTCTTTCAGTTTCAAGGTCCCTTTCCTTTTAGAAAATTTCACATATGTGTATTTCTGCCTGGTATGTTTTCCTCAGGCTTTTGCATGGGTGACCCATCTTCATCCTTCAGAAATCATCTAAAATATCAGCAACACAATGAGGCCATCCTAATTTCTTTCTTTTTATTTCATGATTTATAATTACATATCTTTTTATTGAGTCACTGTCTCCCAATGAAGCTGAGAATTCCATAAAGTCAGGAAGCACATAAATATGATTCATCTCTTTTACCACAACTTAGCATGGGGGCCAACCTATGGAGAGGGATAAAAAAAGCCTCAGTAAATTCTCTAAAAATGAATGAATTACATAATGAATGGGTCAATTGAAATATAATAAATCTGGGTTTGTTGGACAGAACTTCAGAGTACAATAGTCCCCCCTTATCCATGGGGGATACATTCCAAGACCCCCAGTGGATGCCTGAAACCACGGATAATACCAAACCCAATTACCATTAATAGGAACATGTTTCTGTTCATGCCTTCCACCCACAAATGTAATACCTTTTCTATCATAACTAAGCACTTATCATACACAGTGGCTGTAACTTTTGTAGTTTGAAGTGAGACAGCAGACAACTGTGAAAACAATTTCACAATATAAGATTCATTCTTACCATAGATCATTCCTTATTAAGTCAAGAACTTTCACCTTTTCATTTAAAGGGAGGATTTTGCAGCTTCTCTTTGACATATCCAAATTGCCATCATCACTATTCTTGTGCTTTGGGCCCATTCTTAAGTAAAATAAGGGTGACTTGAACACAAGCACTACAATCCCCAACAGTCAATCTGATAACCCAGATGCTACTAAGTGGCTTGTGGGCAACACAGATAACATGCAACCACTAGACAAAGGGATGATTCACATCCAGGTCCAGATAGAGCAGGACAGCACGTGCTTTCATTACACTACTTAGAATGGCATGCAATTTAAAACTCATGAATTGTTTATTTCTGGGATTTTCCATGTAATTCATTTAATTTCTTCAGACTGTGGTTGACCGAGGGTAATTGAAACCACAGAAAAGGAAACTGTGGATAAGGGGGGACTACTGTATGGTAAATAATCATAGACATTTAGGGAATGCCCCAGGGTTCATTGTATGGTACAATCTCCTTAAGCAAGGTGTTGAGGGAGTGGAAAACACAGTAAGAGACTCAGAAGTCAGGGAAAGTCATCCATGTGCTTGCAAATATGTCTTAGTCGGCATGGACTGCTATAAAAAAAATACCATAGACTAAGTGGCTTTAACAACAGAAATGTATTTTCTCACAGTTCTTGAGGATAGAAGTCCAAGATCAGAGTGCCATCATGGTTGGGCTTTGGTGAGGGCTCTCTTATAGACAGCTGCCACCTGTTGTGTGTTCACATGGCAAGAGAAAGAGAAAGAGAGAGTAAGAGAAACAGAGAGCTTGCTCTCTGGTATCTCTTCTTATAAGGGTATTAATCCCATTATGAAGGCCCCATCCTCACAACTTTATCTAAACCTAATAAGGTGCTCACACAGTAGTAATATTCTTTGGGGGTAAGGGGCTTGAGGGTAGGTAAACTCACAACTAATGGACGCAGTGAGCATTGTAGTGGGGGAAAGGGCATGTCTCAAATCATGGTTGGGATGTGGCAGAGTCATAACATGTAACTAAAATGTTTGTATCCCCATAATTTCCTGAAATGAAAAAAAAAAGAGTGTTCATGGAATGCAGGACTAAAGCTCAGCTAACTTGAGGATGGAATTTAATTATTGTAAATTTCGAACGAACCACCACAGCCACTGTGTGCAATGTGGAGGACTGGAACACACGTGAAATCCACTTTGGCCTTTGGTTTAATTTGCACTGTAGGAGAGATTACATTTACTATTATTATTATCATTATTATTATTCAAGTAATAATATTCATTATTTTTAAAACCCACTCTAATCTAGTACTGAAGCAGGCCATGGAAAGGTCAATTACTTATTTTCTTGCTTTACCTATTTATATTATGATTAGAAATTTATCTTATTTCATTTAACTAGGGGTTAAAATAGGGATGAGCATGTTCATGTCACATCTGGGTCATCAAAAGAACAAAAAAAAATATATAAAATAAAACAAAATAGGGATGAATTAGCATGACTTGGTTATAAAAATGAAAGAAACATTTTAAAAAATAAATCAGTTTTGTATTCATCATGTAACTATTTTCCATCTAATTTTAATGAAGGGGAAGAAAAAGTCAGCTTTATTTTCCACCCTCAGCTGTGATTTAACTGAAGGTTGAAAGCTGATAAATAAGTAGTTTTGGAGTTTTCTTTTGTGATGAAAGAACATTTTTTTAAAATAAACTATTGCTTAAAACATCTTTTTCTTGTATGAGGAACAAATAAAATAGAATCCAATGATTAGACTATAATTGTAACAGTTGCTTGTTAAGCCTGGGACTTTTTAAAAACAAGTATACAATTATTCATCTAATCTAAACTTTGCATTTTTCTGTTTTCAGGTCAATCTCCAAGAGTTTGAGGTCGAATTTGGATGGAACACCCAGATGTCCTCAGCTGTCATGGAGAATACTTACCATATTTGCTTGCATATTTTCCCCATTATACTTCCAGATACTTTTATCTATTAACATAGGAAAAAAGAGGTGGATTAAGGAGTTAATCTATCAGTTACCATGGCTTGGGGCCAATATCACCTTTGATTTCAGTTTTATTATATTTTTTCAAAAAGAAGCTATTGTTTCATATGTGGCTAATATAATAATGATAAAATTAAAGATAGTAATAATAAAAAGAACTGACATATATTGAGCACCTACTACTACCCCCACTACACAAGCATGCACACATTGTGACTCTTCTCTCCGCCATCCCTGTCATCACCTCACCACATACCTAGTCTCCTCTCTTCTGGTGAACAACTAGCAAGGATACCTACTGAAGCCTATAGAGGTTTTGGAGATGCCTTGCTTTGATGTAAAATGCCTTCACAGGTATGGAAGTGTAGCTCTAGTAAAGGTTCCTCAGCATGGTCCAAATGTTTACAGAGTTATATAGGGAGTCTTGCAGAGCAGGAAATGGTACAAAAGTATTTGCCTGGGGTTGTGGGGGAAAATTTCTTTGTTTATTAGAGACTTAACTTCTCTCCTAAACAATAAGAACAGAAAATAACAGCCCTGTGAATTTGAAAAATGTCAAAATGCCACCATGATTGAAAATCCTAGCCTATAGCTACTGCCAGTCTGGGGAACTTCCAGAGGTCCAAAAACTACTGCTCTTTGCCCCCAACAAAAATTAGGAGGAAAATGTTCCCTTGTCAATCGTTAACTGCCAAAGCATGTGTGTAAAGCCTTCTTTGAAACAAGAGCTTCTTAGGAAGTTTACACATGAATGGAAAGGAAAAGAGGGCATTTTCCAGGGTATTGCTCTGTATTACCTTTTGTAATTTTTCTCAAGTATAACAAATGCTGAACTCCCCAGAGGAATAAACTTTAAGGCTTAGAAAAGTTGGATACCAACAAGACATGCCTTTTTCATCTCATCTTTGCCAGGTTTCTTGATCCAAATGGCTCCTTCTGTTTGAAATGACCGTGGATGTCCCTGAATAAACAGACTCGCTGGCTTTGTGTGACTAGAGCTAGCTGTATCTTTGGATCTGAGTAAAGCATTTCCATCAAGCCCTGAGCTGTGTTCTATGTCTCTATTGAAGAACTGAGGGACTACTTCAGTCAGTCAGTTTAGTAATCAAGGCAGCCAAACAAGGGCTTTCTATTTTTTTTAGCTGAATTGGCTGGTCATTTTACAGAAAATCAACTGGCTACATTAGGGCACAGGGGCAAGGTTATAGGTTGCAAACTCACCTAGAAGAAAATGTGGGAAAATAGTATCATATTCTCAGAACTGATGAAAATCACGAATTTTTTATGATTAGGAATCTATATGATTTGGGTTTCTATAATATAATTATTTGTTGAATATTTTTTAAACTATATACTTTTTGCTCAGTACCAGGCTAGGTGCAGGTATATGAAACTGGAAAATCATGATGGTTTCTACACTCATGGAGCTTATAGCCTAGATGGCAAGAGAGAGACTTTAAACAAATCATTACACAAATAAATAATTATATGCAAATGAAAAATGTGTTTTATTCTATAATTTTAAAGTAAAGGAAAAAAACGCATTTTTTTGAAAAAGGAATTGCAAAGTAGCTTAGGGAAATTTCTTTCCTCCTTTCTTTTGTTTTTCTTTCCTTCGCTCTTCTCTGTCTGTCTTTTTCTCTCTCCCCCTTCCCCCCTCTCTTCCCCTGACCCCTTGTTGCTTTATTGGAAAATGTGTATGTTGAAGAGGATTGGAATATATAAATATGACATAAACACAAGAGACATGAAAAGTTTTCTCAAGTAAAAAGCATGTGAAGAAGAATGCTAACAGGACCTATGAAAGGAGATACAGAGGGAGTAAAAAACACCAAAAGCCCCATGGAGTTTCTTTTAAAATACACAATAATGGTAATCAATGGCTTAGGTTGGTATGATTAGGGAAATGAATCCAGAGGAAGAAAATCGCTTAAGAAAGAATTTTCTTCTTTTTTCTATATATGGAGAGGAGAATAGTTGTTTCTGTTTGTTTGTTTGTTTGTTTGTTTTTTCTTTTAAGCTGTTCTCATGAAAGATATTTTATTTGCAGAATTTTGGCTGGAGCAGTTAATTACTATCTCAGAGGAATGAAATGTAATGTCCATGGTCACACCATGTCTCCTAATGCTTAAAATGGGGTTCTTCTCTCTGTGTTACACCACGTATAACTAAAGAAAGCTTTCCAATTGCATACTTCTCTATTTTTTAAGGACGTCTCAATGTACATATAAACAAATTGTCTATTTGGCTGGAGTTGAGACATTTATTTCCTGTCTTTTCTGTAGTCACACTCTTGGCCTCTGTCCAGCACTCACTTGGATTTCTGATGATTGAGATTGTGAGAAAACACTGGGCAAATGTAGCTCTGCTCCTTTCTGTCTCTGGCATTTGCCTTTCTGCTGCAGGTGTCCATGGGAGAGGCCTGTGGCTGTCCAGTGGGCCCATGACAGGCAGACAATTTGTCACCACCTAAGCCTCACTCTCCAACCAGCTTTAGCAGTAACAAAGCTGACATTCTTTTTCTCATCTTTTGAGTTCTGTAAACTCAGATGGGAAAGGGTGTAAACTATTGGGACTCCTCAAAGTCCAAAATATTCTACTGAGAGACATATTTCATAGTGGTTGAT
>VSMD01128242.1:0-44754 GCA_008750895.1 Mirza zaza | reverse complement strand
GTGAAATGATTGAGCCCCTTCTTTCTTGAAGAGACCCAGTTGTCTGGTGACAGAGCCTGACTGGCTGGGCTGCTGGCTGCTCTCCCCCGCTCCTACCCCTGCCCCGGCTACCTGTGTCCTTTGAGAAAACCCTTGCTGTGGGGAGACTGGGCTGTGCCCCGTTCTGTGTTCACACCGGCTTGGCTTCTGCAGAGCCAAAGACTCTGTATGTCTGGCCTGAAGTCTGGCCGGCAGCTGGAGCTCGATGGGCGACGACAGGGCTGAGAAGGGCGGCACAGGAGTTTGATTTTCGCCAGGGTCTTTCTTTCCTTAGGTATGGATCACCAACGGAGGAGTGGCCGATGTGTTTACTGTGTTTGCAAAGACTGAAGCTGCTGATTCTGACGGCTCAGCGAAAGACAAAATCACAGCATTCATAGTGGAAAGAGACTTTGGTGGAGTCACTAGTGGGAAACCTGAAGATAAGTTAGGCATTCGGGGCTCCAACAGTAAGTAGCTTCTGTGTGTGTGTGTGTGTGTGTGTGTGTGTGTGTGTGTGTGAGATAGAGAGAGAGAGAGAGAGAGAGAGAACATCTGCTTTGTCCACATATCAAGGTAAAATGAGATTTAGGCTGGCCGTTGGTGCCTTGTGCCTGTGATCTAGCACTTGGGAAGGCTGAGGTAGAAGGATTCCTTGAGACCAGCCTGGGCAACGTAGTGAGACCCTGCCTCTACAAAAAAATAAGAAATTAGCTGGGCATGGTGGTGTGCTCCTGTAGTCCCAGCTACTTGGGAGGCTGAGGCAGGAGGATTGTTTGAGCCTGGGAATTTGAGGTTAGAGTGAGCTATGATGATGCCACTGCACTGTGGCCCAGGCAACAGTGAGCCCCTGTCTCAAAAAAATATAATAAGAAGAACATTTAAGATTTAAATAGTTTTAGTTTCACTTAACCTTTTAGCAAGATCAAATTAAGAATGTCACAAGAGACTCTTCTCTGGCAATGCAGATGAGTTCCTCGACACTAACTCGTCAGTTAAGCAGACAGTGACTGTGCCTCTGAGTGCATTGAGCGTTGGTGATTTCCAGGTGAGCAACACTCTGCCTTTTCGGAAGGAAGAAAATAGCAAATAAAAGAAAGAAAAACACTATGTTTTTGGGTCTCTTAGTGTCTGTGCTGTAGGGGATGCTTTTGTATGTCCTGTCATCTTTGGGGACCCTGCACTGTGGATGGTATTTGCCATGCTGACTGCTCAGGCTGGAAGGTCTGAAGGCCCTGCGCTCTAACCCAAGCCCCACCTCTTGGGAGTCTGTGTGGCCTGGAACAAGCTAGTTCACGTTTCTGTATAGCAGTTTCATCAGCTAAAGTAAAGGGGTGATCATTGAACCTCCCTTGTGGAGGTGACATGAGAATGGAGTGTCCAGGTGTATGTAAAATGCTCTGTGCATGTGGAAGCACGGCAGTGTTAGTACCGCGACTAGTGGCACTTAGTATGAGTACTCGGAACGTGCACAGAGACCTTGCGGTCATGAAGAGCTCGCTCAGTTGAGCGTGGGGAGGAGGTGGAAGGAAGGGCTGGGCTGCTGCTGTAGGGGTGTAGTCCACTCTGCAGTCCAAGTGGGTAGTGTTGTGTAGTGGCCCCGAGAGAGGGCCGAATGGCACAAGGTCCTCAAGGTCAGAGGTAGGAAGGATCTTACCTACACGCACAGCCTGTCGGGGAACAAGACCCTTTGGTAGAGGGAGCTGGTCCGGCAGGGCATGTCCTACTAGCTTGAATACAGCCTGGCAGCCAGAGACGGCCATTTCGTCACCTTTCCCATCCAAGCCGTTCAAGCACAGATGTCATAGTACAAAAGGTCAGAAGACCAGGGTGCCCTTGCCCGGTTGGCTCCCCTCCCCATGACGGTCTCTGTCCTGAGCCTCCAGTTTCTCTGGTGTAAATTGCCCGGAGCTGCTGTGTTTGTATAACAATATGCAGGACACATTGCTAGAGAAAACAGGGTCCAGACCCTTCCCAGCCTCTGTCCCACCTGCCCCAGCTCCCCTGCCCTAGCTGCATCCCGTTCACGGCGCCCTTGTCTTGGTTCCCGCAACAGGCGGACTTTCTTCACTCCAAGCCCTGCTGCCATCCCTCACTGCAGTAATCCTGTCTGACAGACCCCTTTCGCCCCCAGAACCTGGCTCACAGCCAGCAACGAGCATTTAGCTTTCTCACAGTCCGAGGTGCCCGGGCAGCCTGCTTCTGGCTGTGAGTCGGGTTCAGGTGAGCCCGTGTTTTCTGTACCATCCTGGGGCATGTTCTTTACTGTAGATCACAAGCACCCAAGGGGCCACGCCAAACCATAAAAGCACATTTAAGGCCTCCAGGCCTCTGCTAATGTTGGGCCAGCTATGTTCCATTGGCCACAGCAAGTCATGTGGCCACACCCAGCATTAGCCAGCAGGGAAAGGGAAGTCCATCCCTCACCATGGTGGAAGGGTGAGAGGCACTACAGATACCTTGCAGGGGTATGGTTGTGTTCGAGTTAAGAATTGGGACCAATAATCCCAATCTACCCTGAGACCTTAGGAAATGCTATTCCTTCTAGCTTTGATTGTTCTATCTCTGCGTCTTTATAGGACTGACTCTTTCTCATTCTTTAAACTTCTGCTAAATGTCACAGAAAAGTCTGACATAGCCCTTAATAAGAATGTTATTATCCACCCCCTCCAGCTGCCACTTCTATCACTGTGCCCTGTTCTTTACATCTGTCACACTGATTGCAATACCCATAATTTTGTTTATAGTTTGTCTTCCTAACCAAAGTATGAGTGCCACAAAGACAGAAACTTTGTCTTTTTTTACTGTCCTACCAAATAGTGGCTGGATAAATGAATGAATGCATGGTTGCAGAGTGGTTTGCAGTTGTCAGATAAGGTCTTATATTTTATGTTTCAGCTTGCGAAGTCCATTTTGAAAACACCAGGGTGCCTGTCGAAAATGTCCTTGGAGAAGTCGGAGGTGGGTTTAAGGTGAGTTGCCAGCTGCGGCTCTTTGGGAGTGATGTGCGGGCTCGTGGTACAGCTTGTTGGCTTTCTGTCCACCTGTGTTTGGAGCAGACCAGCCCGTGCTTAGCAGGTGACTGCATGGTTCTCTGTTGGGAAATCAAAAAATGGAGAGTGGCAGATTGGCTCACGTCTATAGTAAGGAGTCTGTGGGAGGCATTGGGACTCTTCCTTCATCTCGAAGGCCTCCTTTGCCTCGAGTGAGGGGTGGGATTCCCCTCCCCAGCAGGTGCAAGAAAGCAGGTCAGTGGGCTCTGGAGAAGCTCAGGTTCTGCACAACCCTGGGACGTGAGTACCTGTCCTAATTTTTTTTTTCTTTTGGACTCAGATTTATTTTTATTGAGAGAGAATTCTTATAACATAAAATTCACTATTTTAAAACATACACTTCAGTGGCTTTTAGTATATTAACCGTATTGTGTAGTCATCACCTCTAATTCCAGAACACTTCTATCATGCCAGAAAGAAGCATTGTGCCTCCCAGTATGCCCCTTACCCCGTCTCTTGGCACTCGCTGTTTTACTTTGTGTCTGTATAGACTTGCCTCTTCCTGAACGTTTCATGTAAATGGAATCATATACAATGTGAAGTCTTTTATGGTGAGCTTCTTTCACATAGCATGTTTTCATAGCATGTCGTAGCATGAATCAGTAACTCATTCCTTTTCATGGTTGAATAATATACCTTTGTATGGAGCTAGCACATTTTGTTCATTCATCAGCCAATGGACATTTGGGTCGTTACCACTTTTTGGCTTCTATCAGTAATGCTGCTATAAACATTTGTGTTAAAGATTTGGTGTGAAAAATATGTTTTCAATTCTTTTGGGGTTTATACCTAGAAGTACAGTTGCTGGGTCCCATGGTAACTGTACATTTAAGTTTTTGAGGACCTGCCGGACTGTTTCCATAGTGGCTGCACTGTTCTACATTCCCACCAGCATTGTATGAGGGTTCCGTCATCTTCACATCCTCATCAACACTTGTTATTGCCTATTTTTAAATTTTAGCCATCTTAGTGGGTGCGAAGTGACATCTCACTGTGGATCTAATTTGTATTTCTCTGATGACATAGTATGTTCAGCATCTTTCCACGTGCTTGTTGGCAATTTGTACATATTCTTAGAAATACCTTTTTAAATCCTCTGCCCATTTTTATGTTGGGCTAATTGCCTTTTTGTTGTTGCCATGTCCTAATTTACTAGGCAAGTATCTTCGTCCTGAGGAGCCCACCCACTTTGGCAAGGATCAAAAGTAATCCTTCTCCCCTCCTAGGGTGTTAAAGGAATCAGACAAGATGCCATTAGCCATAGCTCCTGGCCGAATGGAGAACAAAGGGCTAGAGAGGTGGGAGAACTAATGGGGGCAGGCTGTATGCAGGGATAGGTTTGTTCAGTATCCGTGTAGCCCAGATGTTATGTACAAACTAGAGGGTGTTGATAGACAAATTGAAAAAATCAAATCCCCTGAAGTCCATCCTCATGAAAGTCAACATTGTTCACATTTTTGGTGCTTCTCTTTCTAGAGCTTTGAAAATAATATACATTGCTTAAATAGTGTGTATGTATACTATTTACAGCCTATGTTTTCACTTATCAGTAAACCATGACAATCTTTCTGTGCTGGTAAACATGTATTAATAATGTTTGATGCTGCACAGTATTTCTTTGTACCGTATCTAATGTTATCAGGTCCCCAGTATTGGACCTGTTACATTGTCTTCACTTGGCTCCCTACTCAGAACCACATTGTGTATCCCTGTATACATTGTTGCAAGCTTGTCTAGTTATTCACCGAGTTTAAGCGCCACCGGGTTCTGAGGGCGCGACCATTTTCTAAGTGCTTGACCCGCGTTGCCTGCTGGAAGGCTGGAGCAGCACCTGCTCCGTCTAGCAGTGACTGCGAACGCCCCTCTCCCTGGTCCTTCTCAACACTAGCTTTTAAAATTTTGGCCATTGTCATAGGTGAAAAATGGTTATGGTTTCAATATGCAAAGGAAAATAGATTTCTAAAGGTTTCTTTTTTGTTGCTAGTGAGATTGGTTGCGACTTGCCATAAATACTGAAAAGTATGGTGCACTGGAGTGATTCCAGAGATCATAAAATGGTAAAAGGCCAACTGAAGATTGAGCAGGCTGATGTGAGATAAAAGTAAGAGCATTTTTCCTCTGGGGTGCTCAGAAGATTTTATCCATAGACTTCTTTTTTTTTTTTTTTTTTTTGAGACAGTCTTGCTTTGTTGCCCAGGCTACAGTGAGTGCTGAGGCATCAGCCTAGCTCACAGCAACCTCACACTCCTGGGCTCAAGCAATCCTACTGCCTCAGCCTCCCAAGTAGCTGGGACTACAGGCATGCACCACCATGCCCGGCTAATTTTTTCTATATATATTAGTTGGCCAATTAATTTCTTTTTATTTATAGTAGAGACAGGGTCTTGCTCTTGCTCAGGCTGGTTTCGAACTCCTGACCTTGAGCAATCCGCCCGCCTCGGTCTCCCAGAGTGCTAGGATTACAGGCGTGAGCCACCACGCCTGGCCTATTCATAGACTTCTTATGGCAGAAAGGCTGACAGGCAGGGGCTGTTGAAAGAATGGATTGAATCTTGCTTTTGGGAAAGTGGAGATGTAGAATGTAGTTGAAGGAAGCTGTTTGGTGGAGGTGGTGACAAAGCATGTGGGCGTGGGGGGGCTGGAGGAAGCCTGCAAGTAGGAAGGCTGTGCAGGGAGGGAGAGCAGGAGGCCTCTTCACGCAGGGCGAAGCTGTCAGTGCTTCCATCCTAGGGCCTAGGATCAGACTCTACTTGACTTTTTTTTTGTAATTTAAATGACATTAACAGTAAACTATGAAAGGGCTATGAACTGAATTTTATAGTCCATCCACCGTATCCCCCAGACTTTGCACCAACTGACTACCACGTCTTCCAGGCTTTGGACCACTTCTTGCAAGAAAAAATATTCAATTCTCAGCAAGCTGTAGAAAACGCCTTTCGCAGTTTCATTGCCACTCGCTCTCCAGGCTTCATTTATAAAACTATGAGCTAGGTTTTGAAAGAGGGAGAGGGAATAAAGCCAGGAGAAAAGTTTGACAGTTGATATCTGTTGACATTTCACTTTGACAGTGGATTCTTCTTTCTGTTTCTTTTCTGTTTGGTGAGGCACATCCTCAGTCTTGCAAGCCATGTTTCCCCTCACGATTGAGTACCTCTCAGATTTTTTAGAGCAATTCCACACATACATTAAAAGTTCCATGTTATTTTAGAAAATGAGTTCCCTTGAGGAACCAGTGCTGCACAGACAGCTTGAAATATCAGCAAAGGTTTGGGAAGGATGTGGCAATGAATACATAGTGTGTTGATGGTTTGAGAAGTTCTGCTCCTGTGATTTTAATCTTGAAAACGGGCCATGTGGGTGACCTGAGACCAAGGTGGATGATGATGAGCTGAAAGCTGTAGTGGAAGCGAATCCATCTCCACCTACGTGTGAATTAGCAGCCAGATCTGATGTTACTATTCCAACAATATTGGACCATTTGAAACAAATGGGTGAGGTAAAGAAGCTGGACAGATGGGTACTGTATGAATTAACCAAGCATCAGCAGACAAATTGTCTTGAAGCTTGACTTTCTTTGCTGTCACGACGTAAAGGTGGACCATTTCTATTAGTACACTATATTGTTATGTGTGATGAAAAATGGACTGTTTTTGACAATCACAAGTATTCAGCATAATGGTTGGATAAAGATGGAGTGCAGAAATATAGTCTAAAACCAAATATTCATCAAAAAAGTTAATGGTGTGTGTCTGGTAGTCCAGCGCTGGTATTATCCATTCCAGCTTCCTGAAGCCTGGTCAATCCATTACAGCAGATGTCTGTTGCATCCAGATGGACAAAAGGATGAGAATGCTTGTAGTTAAGCAGCCGAGATTGGTCAATGGAGACAGGCCAACCCACTTGCAAGACAGCGCTCAACCACATGTCGCACAAACAACACTGCTCAAACTACCGAGGCTGGACTTGGAAACTCTCAGTCATCTACAATATCCCCCAGACCTTGTACCAACTGACTACCACTTCTTCCAGGCTTTGGACCACTTCTTGCAAGAAAAAAATACTCAGTTCTCAGCAAGCTGTGGAAAATGCCTTTCACAGTTTCATTGCCACTTGCTCTCTAGGCTTCTTCACTGCTGGCATAAACAAGCTACCATTTGATGGCAAACCTGTGTTGATAGTTTGGGCACATACTTCCGATTAATTGTACTGCTTCTTGTTTGAGATTTAATAAACTACACTTTTGATTGGAAATTGGACATTTCATATTTAATGACCTAATAGCTCTTTGGCAGGTTAAAAGAGGCCAGTGTCATCCTAAGTCCTGAGACACAGGAAATGTGGAGTTGGGGAGGTTAGCTGGAATAGGGCCCTTACCTCCTCAGGCCCTTGGGAGGTGGCAGGGAGGGCAGCATCTTGAACCCCTTCTAGGGATGGGGTTTGCATCTCATGCTGTGCTGTGACTTAACCAAGCTCCCTCTCCAACCAGTTCTGGAGGCTGGGCCAGTGCCCAGGGACCTTGTCCCCTGAATTTCTCAGCAGCCCCAAAATTCAGCAGCCCCAGATGAGAGTGGTGAGAATCAGCTATCCCAATAGTTTGGAGCAGTTGTTTTAACCTGTCCAACCCCTGAGGACTTGCTATTTACCCCCACAAGATCTGTTTTGAGAGATTCTCCCATTCAAGTTATTTAATAAGTTATAAATTCTATTACCTTTTTAGTAATCTGAGTCACCCATAACCAAGCATTCAGCAAAAAGCAGTAATACCATTGAAGTAATACCATTGAAGCTTTTAGGAAAACTGTCAAGTTCATTCACAGGCTTCCTTTCTGCCCCCATGCCCTGCCTTTGGGGATTCCAAATTGTGTCAGAACTGTCCTTTAAGAGGCTCAAGCTGGTGACTGCAGGGCTTCACACATGTCAGTACTCTGCCCATCCATCCCTGGCCCAGCCCAGGTGTCTTCTTGGGGAATCCTTTGCTGCCCAGTGACTCCTCTCTCCATACCAGAAGTCCCCTTGGACTCAGACACTTCCCTCTGGCCACTGTTGCACCGTTGACCACCTGCTGCTTACCTGGCTGTTTGTGTCGTGCCCTTTTGGTCTGTCTGTGTGTGACACCAGGGCTGTGTGCGTGTCCCTTGTCCAGGCTGCTGACTCTTGAGTTTGGTAGGAAGATAGAGGGGGAAAGGGAGGAAGCTGACAAAATCTTCAGGTTGTTACTGTAGGAATGTGGCTGAGTTCCCTGGGGTCATCTCATCGTGAGGGGAGAGAAAAAGGGCTTGGATTATTTCAGGCAGCCGCTGGCTTTGGGGCCTTGGGAGCGTCATTTAACCACTCCGAACCTCAGGTTCTTCATCAGTGAAATGAGGGTCCTGACCCTGCAGCCTTGTTGGGAAGGTACAAGCTTGCAGCATGTACTTAAGAAATCTTAGTTTCTGCTCATTTCCCCTGAGGGTGAGAGAATTGGCACGTTCCTGTGGAGTAATCAGGTGTGTGGGGGGAGGTGACTCCAGAGATGCTGATAGGCAGTGGCTGAGCAACCTTGTTTGGAAGTGTGAGGACTGTGCTCTCCCAGCACAGAGGGGGCCTGGGCCTGGATGCCCCAGCACAGAGGGGGCCTGGGCCTGGATGCTGGCACACGGTGCTGCAGAGACTTGCCTTTGTTGTCAAGAGAGCCTGTGGTGAAAGTGGCCAGGCGCCCTTGTGGTCTGCTCCCCTGCATCCTCAGTGCCTGCGGGCTTTCCTGCCTTCCCTGTAGGTGGCCATGAACATCCTCAACAGCGGGCGGTTCAGCATGGGCAGTGCGGTGGCTGGGATGCTCAAGAAACTGATTGGTAGGTAAGTCGGGGACAGTTTGCAGCCATCTTGCCCTCTGGCACCCCCACTCCAGACTGGGAGGCTCTGCCCTTCCCCAGGCCGTTTCCAGGCCACCTGGACAGAGGTCCTGCTCAAGCTTTGCATCTGGGCTGGCGTTTAGACCAGTGAATCTACTCAGCCTGCCCCCAGAGGCCAGTCCGCATCTTTCAGCAGTCCTGTTTTACCTATACGCAGAGGATAAGGGGACAGGGAACCTGCTTTCTGCCAGAGGGGCGAGGGGGTATGCTGCCCTGACCATCAGGGCCAGAGCGGCCACTGAACACCACACTGTGAGCCAGGCAGTGGGAGACGTCAGCTGTGATCCTCATGTTTCTCCATCTTGTAGGAGACTTTGCACAGGGGTGAGGAGTGGGGTCAGGTTTGGAATCCAGATCCCTTGGCCTCTGGATCTTTCCCTTATCGTTTTGCCAGGGTACATAGCACCTAGATTTCCCTTGCTACTGAACACAAAACAGCCCTATAGCTCTGAGCTGTGTGGAAGCGTCTGCAGGGAAATGGGGGTTGCCAGGGATGGCGAGTTCCCAGCTTGATGAAGTTCCTCTTTGGTGCCAGGCTCTGGCTTGGCCTCTTGGAGTTCAGGGCAAAGTGGGCACATGAAGGCTTTGTCTTGGGTTCTTCCCTTCATTTCTTAGATGAGACTGAGGTTTGCCCGAGGCTGTGCACGTGGACCTAAAGCTAAACCTATCAGACTGCGGGCTCAGGGCTATCCCCACGCTAGGCCTCTGTTTCCCTGTCTGGAAAACTCAGGGCAAGAGCTTGAGGAGGGCTCTTGCGGTCAGCTGTCCCCCAAAGGATGCATAACCTCTGATGAGATCCCACAGCTCAGAAATGTGTAGACGCAGGGTCCCGTCGCACCTGTGAAGGCACGTGGAGCACATGGGCTGCAGGTGGGGCTGGGGGTGCTGATGCCTGGGTGGGGCCCCCTGAGCTCAGCCTATGTTCACAACCATATATCCAAAGGTCTGGGCCCGAGTTGCCACGCCGGTCACCTGTCCCACTTTGGTCAGGAACGTTGTACCGGGTGCGGCCCACCCGCCTCTGTCTGGGTGCCGTGTGTGCCGGGCTTTGTGATTCCATCTGATTCGTCTTCGCAGTGACTCTGAGGTGGGCAGTGCGCAGGGAGGCGAAGCACTTGGCCCAAGGCCGCCGGCTGGTGAGAACAAGTGCCAGGCTTCGGATCTGTCTGGCTGTGTGCAGGTGCCCCTCGCACTGCAGAGCGGGCGCCGGCCTGCGGGCATCCAGCGCAGCAGATGCTTTCTCACGTCCCGCCTGAGCGTCCGAAGGATGACAATGGTAGCCTTAGGAAATCATTTAGAACAGCCAGAAGTGTTCTGGCTCTTTCTAACAACTCTGCTCTTCTTCAGAAATGACTGCTGAATATGCCTGCACGAGGAAACAGTTCAACAGGAATCTCAGCGAGTTTGGACTGATTCAGGTACTGACAGCTGAGTGCGGTCTGTGTTGGTTTCACTGTGCAGCCGTGAGAGGTGTGGTCTTTGGTTTCTCTGTAGCCCTGACCCATGCGACTTGGGAAGACTCCATAAGGGTTTATTTGTTGCAGGTTCCTTTTATCAATGCCTGGGTTTGCCTCTTCTGGGCAACGAGGCTTCTGACTTAATGACCTTCTCTACTGGTCGGCAGATCTTGGTCTTAGCACATGCAATTGCCTTTTGACTGTGTTTCTTTCCTGCACTCCAGGAAAAGTTTGCCCTGATGGCTCAGAAAGCTTACGTAATGGAAAGCATGGCCTACCTCACCGCAGGGATGCTGGACCAACCAGGGTTTCCTGACTGCTCCATCGAGGCAGCCATGGTGAAGGTAACGTCTTGTAGCCAGAGGGCTGAGAGCTGGCGTTGAGGGCGGGCTCAGCAAAGCTCTTTCTCTACAGCCTTTCAGACCCACCCTGTTGCCTGCCACCTCCTTCTTACTTATAGGCCCGTGTGTCATTGATCTAGCAGTATTGACTCACCCACAGTGTGCAGTGTTCCGGGGATAGGCAGGTCCCTAGGGGGCGCTGTGCAGAAGCCACTGAGAACTGTGCCCAGTCGAGTGTCAGTTTCAGGAAAGCTCCATGTTTCCCAGGTGCGGTTTGTGCCACCTTTTGCCAGTTGATCAGCAGTTTACAGCAAATGGAGAAAACAGAGACCCTTGTGAATACTCTGTATTAGTATACAACGGCAGCTGGCTCTCGTGGGAAGGACTGTGTTTCTGAGTTTATGACCTTCCTATTTACTGGTATCAAAACTTCCTTTTAAAAATAAAATATTTGGTTGCGGCCAATACTAGAGTTTTCTGTTACTTTTTTTATGTTTCAGGGTATGCTCTTTTAGCTGTAATAAAAAAGATGGCCAGCCCACTTTGGGGGGAACCCTACTTTGGTTCCTCATGAATTGTATTTCTTTTTTCTTCCCTTAATTCCTTGGAGACCCACAAACTTTTTAAACTGGTCTCTGGAATTGAGCTCTTGAGAGATATGGCAGCTTAGAGAAGTGAACAGTCTGATGTCAGCAGGAAATACACCTACAAGGACAAGAACGTTAGGACAAGAACGTGTTTCAGTGAATCTTCCTAGGTGTGAGGGGTAGCCTGTGTGCTGGGTATGTTTGCATGTGCTTTATCATCTCATCTTCTCGTCACCCTTCAACAAGAACCACAGATATTAGTTGGCGCCTATGAGCTAGCCCTCTTGCAGGTGCTAAGCCTAGACCTCAACATGACAGCATCTCTGTCCTTGAGATGCTCATAGCGTGCAGGCAGAAATAAGTCACAGTTGCAGGGGGGGGTGTTTAGGGAGGATATGGCTGGGTGGGGATAGGTCAGGCTTCCTGGAGAAGGTGAGATCTTAGGTCAGTTTTGTGTTGAGCCAGGTGTGGAACGGGTGAAGGAAGGCCCAGTGGTGCGAGAGGTCATGGTGGGGTGGGCATAACAAGCTGGTCAGTGTGGTTGAGGAAGACAAAGGACTTGCTGCAGTAACCTGTCGAGTTTCTCCCTGCGTGGGTCTTGTTCCTGAGCCTGGGGTTCTTTGCACAGAGACTCCCACTCATTTCCAGCCACCCAGCTTCCCACAGCACAGGTCCTCCTTTTGGGAGAGATTCAGCAGTGATGTCCCCGTGCTGACCTTGCCCTGGGCCTGTGTCAGGTGTTCAGCTCCGAGGCCGCCTGGCAGTGTGTGAGTGAGGCGCTGCAGATCCTCGGGGGCTCAGGCTACATGAGGGACTACCCATACGAGCGCATGCTGCGTGACACCCGCATCCTCCTCATCTTCGAGGTGAGTGGCCCTGCTGCCTGCTGCACTCTGTTGTGGACCCCCCACCGACGTCCCCACCTTCCTCTCCCTGACCCCCCTGGTCCTGGGACATGCTGCTGGGAGCCCAGGGGAGGCCTGCCACAGGTGCTGGCTGTGTGTTCTCATTGGATCCTCTTAACAACCCTGCACAGATCCCATTTTGCAGAGGGAGAAGTTGAGGTCAAGCAGCTTGCTCAGGGTCCTACTCCTGAGGGCCCTTTCCACTGAGCCCACTGCCTGCTGGTGATGAGCAGCTGTGTGTCTTCTCTGCCATATTCTGGCTGGACATGGGGGACAAACAGGTCTCGTGGGTGCCAGGGTTCAGCCCCAGCGCTGCTGTGCCTTGAGTGCGTGCTCTCTGGGTCTTGTTTTCCTTCTCAGTGAATTGAGGCAGTTCAACAGGGCCACCCTTGAGGTCTCCTAACCAGATGTCTGCTCTTCTCTATTGCTGCCCTCTGTGAAGGCACAGGACCAAAGAGTCAGTTCACTGAGCGTGTGCCTGAGTGGGGGCGCGTGGGCCACGGAGGCCACTCGGGCATCCGTGTTCTGATTGTGCAGCATGCTGCCCAAGGAGGAGGATGTAATACAAGCAGGGTGGGAGACAGGAGGTAGGTGTCCTTCAGGAGGAAGCTGGAGTCTCATGGAACACGTGCGCATGGCCCTTAGGGGTAGAGAAGACATTGACCAGGGCTACAGGAGGGCAGCTGGGGCCGAGGGGAGGGAAATGGAGCGTGCTGGGCCCAGACAGGATGGACCCGCTAGCTCAAAGTGAGTGGAGAGAGAGGACGGAAGTCTTTCTGAGAGCAACAGTCATTCCTAGTAGTGGGGGGATGTGCAGAGGGAGGATGGGAAAGGCAGGCTGGAAAAGTAGCCAGAGAACCTTGGTTAACAAGCAGAGGAATTTTGAAAGCCATAAAAAGCTTTTGTTCAGGGAGTGAATTGGTTGTACTTATGTTCTGGGAAACTCTTGCTGGAGCTAACGAGGAGTATGGGAGGCAGGTGTGAGACCAAGGGTGGGACTCCCCCACTGGGAGGGAGAGGCTGTCCTTGAGAGGGCTGCAAGTGTGCAGGAGGCAGGGAGGGTTTGAGCCTGAGCAGCTTTTGTGTGTAGGAGGGTGTCCTCAGACTCGGGAGCATGGGTCTTGGCTCCTGGGACATCCCAGTAGAAGGCCCCTTGGCCACAGTTCTCCGCCATCTTATCTGTCTTGGACAGACGGGGTGAGGGCCAGCCTGAGGGCACGGGGCGTGTCACAGCCCGGCTGGCCCAGGACTTCTTCTCCAAAAGTCCTTCCCTCCACACAGAGCATTGGGCTCCGTGGCTGGGTGGTGTGGTCCGCAGGGCTTCAGAGGGCCCAAGGCATGGGCACAGGGCCTTCAGTGTGGGGCAGATGCTCCTGTCTGGAGACGGTGCTCAGAGCTGGGGGTGGTCCTGCCTGGAGGCCTCCACATCCTCTCCTCCTCTGCGGTAGGAGTTTGCTACCAGTGATGCCAGCCTGGCTATAGGGGACAGTCCTTAGTTCCCAGTGCTGGCTGTGTGGCCTGGGTCAGGCCCTTGCACCTTTCTGATGCACAGGGCCATTGTACACAGTGGGCAGAAGCCCAGTGGCCCCTCATAGCCATCAGATGGCATCACAGGTGGCGGGGGTTAGAGCACGTGTGCACACCTGGCACAGGGAGCTTCCAGCTGCTGCTGCTCAGCAGTTTGTAGCTTTCCCAAGGAGTCGGGCCTCGACCCCAGGCCATTGCACATTTGCCTGGCACTAGCTGTGCCCTGGGATCAGTACCCTTATGTCACCCCCAGGAAAAGCTAGTTTCCATTATAAAAGGGAGCTGGAGACATGGTCACGGATTGGTCGTAGTCCCAGTGGAGGTCACAGTCTGGTCAGCTCCTCCACTTGTCCCTGACCCTGGTCACAGCCATGTACATGGTGCCACCGTGGCTACCTGACACTGGGCAGCCTTTGACTGCTACACTGCTGGCCACAGGGAACCAACGAGATTCTCCGGATGTTTATCGCCCTGACGGGTCTGCAGCACGCCGGCCGCATCCTGACTTCGAGGATCAAGTAGGTGCCGTTCCCACCGTCTACTCCTCGGGTCCCAGCTGCGCAGCAGAGGCCAGTCTGAGTGGCAAGAAAAGGCTGCCTTGTCCTGCAGTTGGGATGTGGGGAGAATGGCACAGCCCCAGTGCTCACTCCAGGCTGCTGTTGGATGCAGGGCCTGGGAAGCCAGGTGTGGAGCAGCTGGCCGTCCCCTGTGGGTGATGGGGACTGGCCACCCAGGGAAGCCCTTGCTGCCCTATCCTGTGGCCACCTACTCTCCCACCCCAACTTGAACTCTGTCTCTTCCATCCCCAGGTAGCTCTTGTCTCCCACACTGGGGGCAGCTGGTTTCTCAGAACCTGATAAATGAGAGATGTCCCTCAAATAGTTTTCAGGCTCTGAGGCCAACATCAGACTAACTTCTCTCTTCTCTGCCTCTCTTCCTCTCCTGCACCGCTCTACCCCATCCTAGGGGCAGAGCAATCAGATCTCTGCTAGAGCCCAAGAACAGGTTGCAGGCAGTGTTCTGCAGACTGTATTGGGAGACAGCTGCAGGGAAGCTGGCTGTGACTCTGCTTCCCCAAGCAATGGCTGCTCTCTGACAGGCTGGGCTCAGCCTGCAGCCAGGAGCCCAGCATGTCTGGGCCAAGGGAGGGGTGTGGAAGGAGGGTGCCTAGAGGCCGTGTTGCTGGATGGTGGGAGCTGGCAGCATGGCCTCTGGTCACACACTGTGGACTTTCTGCAGTGAGTTTAAACAGGGCCGGGTGATCACAGTCATGGAGGCTATCGGCCGGAGGCTTCGGGACTCCCTGGGCCGCACTGTGGACTTGGGACTGACAGGTGAACTTGGACTTGTGCACCCCAGTCTTGCGGTGAGTGGATCTAGCTGGTGTACCCCTCTACCTGGGTGCCTTCCTGCCAGATGTCCCCATCTCAGAAGGGCTTGGACAGGGGGTTGGGCTAGTCCAGAGGAAGTTCAGGAGCACCAGCTAGCCCAAGGCACCCCAGATGCCCCTACCCCATCTAGGCCCCAGAGTCCTGGGCTGTGTGCTGTCCCACGGGACAGGATGGGGCACTATAGGGAAGAGGTGCTGAGCTGGATCTTGTCGTCTGCCCCAATAGGACAGTGCCAATAAGCTCGAGGAGAATGTATTTTACTTCGGTCGGATGGTTGAGACGTTGCTGCTCCGCTTTGGCAAGGTAACTGGGCACTTCCAGGCCTAGGGGCACAGCAGGCCCTCCGACTTGGCCAACATCCATGAGATTGCTTTTGGCCAAGTGTCTGCCTTTGGCACCAGGCCTAGTATAGAAATCTTTTTTTTTTTTTTTTTTTTGAGACAGTTTCACTGTGTTGGCGTCAGCCTCGCTCACAGCTACCTCAAACTCCTGGGCTCAAGCAATCCTTCTGCCACAGCCTCCCAAGTAGATGGGACTACAGGCATGCGCCACCATGTCCGGCTAATTTTTTCTATATATTTTTAGTTGTCCAGCTAATTTCTTTCTATTTTTAGTAGAGAATGGGGTCTCCCTCTTGCTCAGGCTGGTCTCAAACTCCGGACCTCAAGTGATCCTCCCACCTTGGCCTCCCAGAGTGCTAGGATTACAGGCTTGAGCCACCATGTCCGGCCTCTTGATCCCTAGGGAGGGATAAGGTGGGGAGGTTGGTCTAGGTGTGTCTGCCTGTCCTAGAGGCCACTCAGCTTCTCAGATGGGCACCCCTGCTGTGTGAGTTTTCTGTGATGTTTTCCTATGTACCTTCCAGGTGATGAAAGGCTCCCTAGAATTGGGAGGGTGGCCCTCCATGGGGCCTAAATCTGGGGACCTGCTGGTAGGGCTCCTGCTGCAGAAAGTGACAGTAGCACACTAAGCATCAGCCTCTGGTCTCAGCCAGCTTTCTGGGACCTGGTCTTGCCTTAATTCCTTCCCAAATCTAGAGAGACCAAAGAGAAGGGAAAATAGAAGGCAGCCATGAGCTGGCATTCTGTGACCCAAAGGGAAAGACATCATTGGCCACTTTCCCAGGGAACACGGGGAGACTCAGAGACTGGCAAGGATGCACCCCAGAGCAGGCACTGCGGGGGCACGGTCCATCCCAGGTGGCGAGTCCCCACTTTGAACCCTGTGTTCCCAGACCATTGTGGAGGAGCAGCTGGTGCTGAAGCGGGTGGCCAACATCCTCATCAACCTGTACGGCATGACGGCCGTGTTGTCACGGGCCAGCCGCTCCATCCGCATCGGGCTTCGCAACCACGACCACGAGGTGAGCCCCTCCCGGCACGGGTGGCCTCCGCCCTGTTGCACTTTAATGGAACTGATTGTGGGGAGGGGGTGGTTGGTTGGTGAGGCTCCGTCCGGCAGCCCCAGAAGGGAGGGCCGCGGCACCCAGCGCGGCCACTGAGAGGGCGAGGTGCAGGCAGGTGCTGCCAGGGAGGCCACACGGGTCTGCGCTCACAGACAGGGCCACTCCCTTGTCTTCCTGCTTGAGAGGGGCGAGTGACAGCGTCCTTTAACCCCAGAGTCCTCGAATGTTTGGGGTCTGCCTGCCCCTTCCCCCGCCAAGGGGCAGACCTACACACCCCTTGCCCAGTTGGAGGAAGGAGATGCTGTCCTTAGCACTTACATGTACCTGCCCCACATGCACTGTCCGGGAGTAGCCCGAGGACACCAGGTCTGGTGTCTGCCTCTCAGAGGAGATGGTCTTAGGGATGCTGCACGACCTGCCCTGGGAGACGGGGTTGCTGGGGTCAGGGCTAGAATGAGAACCCAAGACCGTGTGACTTTTGAGCCAGACTTTTCGACCCGTCAGGCTGCCTGGTTTGGCTGACAGGCTGGGTTTCTTAAAGCTCAGAGGTCAGATTCCAGGGCTCTCAAGCACTTATCCCTTCTATCCTGGGTTCTGGCAGGTTCTGTTGGCCAATATCTTCTGTGTGGATGCTTATTTCCAGAATCTCTTCAGCCTGTCTCAGCTGGACAAGTGTAAGAGGGGTATCTCCCAGGAGGGAAGGGAGGGTGCAGCTCCTGGCTCCTGTTGGTGGTGAGCCGTCCCTGAACCCTGTCAAGTCCCCGGAGCCTACGGGGCAGGACCTGCCTGCACATGGGCACCTGCACCCTTCACCCAGGCAGTTCAGACCTGGCAAGCACAGGGCCCCTTGTGCTGGGCCTGCTGGTGCCTCCCAGCATGCCTGGCTGTGTTCTCTAAGTGCCCCCAGGAAGGGTCATGAAGGCAGGAGACATGGTAGCTGATTCAGAGACAGCGTCTTGCCTGTCTCTACTGCTGCTCGCCAGCCAGAATGGCCTTGCCACGCCCCCCATGTCTCAGGCCTTGGAGAATTGAGGGGCTTTGCTCATGCTTTTCAGTTCGTGTGGAATGTGCCAACTCTTCTGTAGCTTCTTGACCACATCTGGGACTGCCCAGCTCAGAGTCTACTTCTGACCTTATGGTCCTATTGGCCGGAAGGCTTTGGATCTGTGTCCCCTGCAGAGCCCAGTCCTGTTGCCAGGTGATAGTGGAGAGGCCGCCAGCATTGTGCCATTCACTGAGAGTGGCATATGAAGTTTTGCAGGTCCTGGCCTTGGGGGTGTCCTAGGCACCCCCCACAGTGGTGACAGGACAGTTATATACTGTAAAGGGTGACGATGGTTTCTCCTCCAATGGGCTAGAATTGCAAACAGGCCATTTACTGAGCAGGTGCCAGCTCTAGCCCCACAAGATCTGGAGATTTTGGAAATTAACAGGATGAGCCCTTTCTTACTCAAGAAAGCCTCTTTCCCTTTCTCTTCCTGCAGCCCACAGTCACTTCCTGGGGGTTTAGAGGAGGGGATCACCTTTAGGGCTGTTTCAGGGCGGGAGGGCTGACTTTGTTGAAAGTGCCCCCGATGCAGAAAGATCACCTGCTCCCTCTTTTTCCCTCCCAGATGCTCCAGAAAACCTAGATGAGCATATTAAGAAAGTATCCCAGCAGGTCCTTGAAAAGAGAACCTACATCTGTGCCCACCCTCTGGACAGCACATCCTGAGGCAGGGGACAGTTCTGCTGCCTGCCCCCAGGCCATGGCCCGTCGATGGACAACTCTCCTCCTTTTTTCAGAAGGTGGATAAATTGAGTATTACAAATTGAGCCATTTGTTCCCAGTCTACATCAGAAAGGCTTCCTGCTGGCTTGCGTAGCTCTTGCAGGTTTCGGTCCGCAGGATCACGCCTCTGGACTGAGAGCGGGTTGGGGTGGCTGGCATCTGGAACTGGTGGGTATTTTGACGGGTTCGGAGACACTACAGAGGAGACGATGGGTACCTGTTTCGGGCATGGACAATCACACGTTCTCTAGGAAACACCTTGAAAGCTGTGTACGTGTCACTCATTTAATTTAAACTAGAAGCAAATGGGCTTAAAACATGTAGCAGGAACCGTTTAACAAAGAATATAAATTGTCACAATTTGTGTGTGTGCTTCTAGCCTTTGCTGTACCACTTACACTATTACTCAGAACCAGCCTTTAACGGATGACAGCATGACCCTGAGAACCACCACCCTTTGGTGATGGCTTTGGGTCCCTTTTTTCCTCACTCTCTGAGAAGAGAGCTCAGAACACTAAGGAGCAGGTGCATGGTCCAGGCCACAGTGCCTTAGGGTTACGAGTTCTTGTGTTCAATCCTTATCAGGACATGGGGGAACTACTTGGCACATACTTACTCCCATTGAGGGCTTTTATTTCTTTGCAAGGATTGGCCTCCACTCTTTTTTGTTTGAGACAGGGTCTTGCTCTTTTGGCCCTGCTAGAGTGCAGTGGCGTCATCACAGCTCACTGCAGCCTCAAGCTCCTGAGCTCAAGTGACCCTCCTCCCTCAGCCTCCTAAGTAGCTGTGACTATAGGCATGCGCCACCACACCCGACTAACTTTTCTTATTTTTTAAAGAGACAGGGTCTCCGCTATGTTACCCAGGCTGGTCTGGAACTGTTGGCCTCAAGTGATTCCCCAGCCTTGGCCTTTGCTCTTGAACAGACAATGAGAAGGTATCTTCAGGTCGCACTAACCGGCCTTCACGTTTCTTCAGGCTACCTTCTCTCGCTTGTAAGTTGCGCCAGGCGTCCCAGTGCGCTCACTCTGGCAGGCTTCCAAGCTTTGGACTCGTCTCTGGGAGGTTTAGGGCTCCAAAGCCTATTGTGGACGTTGCCTTGAGGGGAGGAGGCAGCCAGGCTCGCTCTTTTCCTTCTCAAATACCAAATGAAGTGTGTGTTCCCATTTGCCGTGATGTCAGAATCAGGCAAAGAGGAGGCTGGGAGGATGGAGAGCTGAGCTGGCTTAGTAGGGCTGGCCTGAGGATTCTGCCAGGGTTTTGGTAACTAATCTTAAAAAGAGGGAAAGTTTACAAATACTGGGACTTTGGAAATAACTTTCCAGTGAAACCTAAAGTTTTTGTTGTTGTTGGCCAGTAATTAATGATGGCAAGGAGGCATTCTGCATAATAAAATGGAAAGTTAAATATGAAATGTCCGATTTGGGATCAAAAGTGTAGTAGTTCATTATATCTCAATCAAGAAGCAGTACAATTGATCAAAGTATGTGCCTAAACTATTGACACAGTTTTGCCATCTCAATGATAGCTTGTTTATGTCAGCAGCAAAGAAGCCTGGAGACTGAGTGGTAATGAAATCGCAAAAGGTATTTTCCACAGCTTGTTGAGAACTGAGTATTTTTCCTTACAAGGAGCTGTTCGAAGCTTGGAAGACATGGCAGTCAGTCGATGCAAGGTCTCGTGAATATGGTGGATGACAGAGTTTCCGAGTCCAGCCTCTTTAGTTTGAGGAGCACTGTTTGTGCGACGTTGGTTGAGCGCTGTCTTGCAAGAGGATTGGCCTGTCTCTGTTGACCAGTCTCGGCTGCTAAATCACAACCATCCTCATCATTTCGTCCATTTGGTAGCAGTAGGCATCTGCTGTAGTGGATAATACCAGTGCTGTACCACCAGACACCAGTAATCTTTTTTGATAAATACTCAGTTTTGGACAGTGTTTCAGCACTTCATTTTTATCCAACCATTGTGCCGGATGCTTGCATTTGTCAAAAATAATCCATTTTTCATCACACATAACAATACAGTGTAGAAAGGGTTTGCCTTTATGTCATGACAGCAAAGAAAGGCAACCTTCAAGATGATTTCTCCTCTGATGCTTGTTTAATTCATGCAAAACCCATCTATCCAGCTTCTTTTTTTTTTTTGAGACACAGTCTCACTCTTTCCTGGGCTATACTGCTGTGGTGTCAGCCTGGGCTCAAGCAATCCTCCTGCCTCAGCCTCCCAGGTAGCTAGGACTACAGGCACACACTACCTTGCCCGAGTAATTTTTTCTATTTTTAGTTGTTTGGCTAATTTCTTTCTATTTTCAGTAGAGATGGGGTCTTGCTCTTGCTTAGGCTGGTCTTGAACTCCTGAGCTCAGGCAGTCTTCCTGCGTCGGCCTCCCAGAGTGCTAAGAGTATAGGCGTGAGTCACCGCGCCCAGCCCTATCCAGCTTCTTTACCTTGCCTATTTGTTTCAAGTGCTCCAATATTGTTGGAATAGTAACGTCAAACCTTGCTGCTAATTCACACATAGATTGAGATGGATTCACTGCCACTATAGCTTTTAGTTCATCATTATCCACTTTGGTCTCAGGACACCCACATGGCTCATTTTAAAAATTAAAATCACCAGAATAGAACTTCTCAAATCATAGCCACATCCTTCCCAAACATCTCGTTGATATTTCAAGCTGCCTCTGCTGCATTGGTTTCACAACAGAACTCATATATTTGACAATAACACTACTAATAAGTAAAACCGAGTATTTTTTTTTTTGAGACAGAGTCTCACTTTGTTACCCAGGCTAGAGTGAGTGCCGTGGCATCAGCCTAGCTCACAGCAACCTCAAACTCCTGGGCTCAAGCAATCCTGCTGCCTCAGCCTCCCGAGTAGCTGGGACTACAGGCATGTGCCACCATGCCCGGCTAATTTTTTCTATATCAATTAGTTGGCCAATTAATTTCTTTCTATTTATAGTAGAGATGGGGTCTCGCTCTTGCTCAGACTGGTCTCGAACTCCTGAGCTCAAACGATCCGCCCACCTCGGCCTCCCAGAGAGCTAGGATTACAGGCTTGAGCCACCGCGCCCGGCCTAAAACTGAGTATATTTTAAATGGAGAAAAGATATAGATATGAATAGGCACTTTACAATAGGAGATACCCAAATGGCCAATAATGTACGAAAAGGTGGTCAACATTATTATTTATCAGGGAAAGGTATATTAAAACCAGAATTTAATGCCAGCCTACGTCATCAGAGAAGTTCTAACATAAAGATTGACAAATCCAGGTTTTTGCAAGGTTGCAAAGCAAATGGGACTCTCGTGCATTTGTTGCTAGGAGTGTACAATGGTATATAGCCACTTTGGAAATGTGACAAAGTTAAAAGCTAAATATGCCTATCCTATGTGATATCTACAATCTAAGTATATGCCCAAAAGGAATGAGTATATAGGTACCACAAACAGGACCTGTACAAAAATGTTGATAGTAGCTTTATTAAGAGGCTCCCCCCTCAAAAAAAAAAAAAAAAAAAAACCCCTGGAAACAATCCAAGTTTAAATCAAGAGAATGGGTAAATTAATTGTGGTTACATACATAATGAAAACTGCTCAGCAATATAGATACAATGACATGGATAATTTTTTTTTTTTAACTAGGACAGGCACTAACACTGGAGAATAAATCTTTTTTTTTTTTTTGAGACAGTGTCTCACTTTGTTGCCCAGGCTAGAGTGAGTGCCATGGCGTCAGCCTAGCTCACAGCAACCTCAAACTCCTGGGCTCAAGCAATCCTGCTGCCTCAGCCTCCCGAGTAGCTGGGACTACAGGCATGCGCCACCATGCCCGGCTAATTTTTTCTATATATATATTAGTTGGCCAATTAATTTCTTTCTATTTATAGTAGAGACAAGGTCTCGCCCTTGCTCAGGCTGGTTTTGAACTCCTGACCTTGAGCAATCCGCCCGCCTTGGCCTCCCAGAGTGCTAGGATTACAGGCGTGAGCCACCGCGCCCGGCCGAGAATAAATCTTTTAAAATACAAATGCGGGACAAAAGAAGCCAGACACATGAGTACATACTGTATTGTAACATTATATGTGGTTAAAGAACAAGCAAAACTAGAATTCAGCATAATGGTTGACTGGAAAGGGCATGATACCTTTTGGGGTGATGAAATGTTCTGCATCCTGATTTGAACAGTGGTTTCACAGGCATATACATAGATAAAAATAAAGCTATACGAATATTTGTGCATTTTACTATTAATATATTTAATGTTTACATCTAATAAGTGTTACCAGAGCGTTTCAAAGAGCGGCCTATGGTAGTTATAAAAGGGTCAAATCAACAAGATAAAACACTCCTACGTTTGTGTATGTTGAAAACACAGCTTCAACTATATAAAGCAGAAATGCATGTAAGAGGGGAAAGAAACAAACCTATAATTGAGAGATTTTTACAGACTTCTCCTAGTAACTGATAGAAGAAACAAATTTCAAAAATAATTTAAAAGGATATAGAAGACTTGAAAAAACAAGTTAACATAATTGACATACATAGAACACTACATCAACTAATTAGAAAATATTTTTGACTGAGTCATGAAAATGTGATATATAAAAACTTGTGGGATGTACTTAATGTTCATAGGAAATTTATAGCCCAAAATACACAATAAAATTAATTTCTAAAAATCAATTAGCTAAACACTCATGTGAAGAAGTTAGAAAAAAGCAAATTAAATCTAAGTTTTTTTTTTTTTGAGACAGAGTCTCACTTTGTTACCCAGGCTAGAGTGAGTGCCGTGGCGTCAGCCTAGCTCACAGCAACCCCAAACTCCTGGGCTCAAGCAATCCTGCTGCCTCAGCCTCCCAAGTAACTGGGACTACAGGCATGCGCCACCATGCCCGGCTAATTTTTTTTCTATATATATTAGTTAGCCAATTAATTTCTATTTATAGTAGAGATGGGGTCTCGCTCTTGCTCAGGCTGGTCTCGAACTCCTGAGCTCAAACGATCCGCCCACCTCGGCCTCCCAGAGAGCTAGGATTACAGGCGTGAGCCACCGCGCCCGGCCAAAATCTAAGTATTATAAAAAGGAAATTAAGCAGAAATCAAGGGAATAGAAAATGTACAAAATAAAAAAGCAAATGACTGGTTCTTTGAAAGGAATAAATTCATAGACGCAATTTTAATGAAGAGCCCAGTAGAAAAAACAAAAGTGAATATCCCAATCACACACAAACAGACTAATGTATAAATTGCAACTTAGTCTGACAGATTTAGCAGTAAAGATCACTGGGGGAAGGGATGGGCTATTTATATTTAATAAGCACCATTGATCATAAGAAGTGAAACTAGATTCCTACCCTCATACAAAAAAATTAAATTGCAGATGAATTAAGAGTTACAGTATGATGAACAAAACTTTAAACCTTTTAGAAGAAAACAATCATTTTATGACCTTGGGGTAGGGAAAAGATTTCTTAAGATAAAAATTTATAAGGGAAAATACAAAACATTCACTAAATAAAGCTTTATTAAAAGACACCATTAAGAGGGTGAAAAGTCAGAAATCAGATTTTCGCCACACATTTAAATGCCAGTGGGCTGGCACTGAGAACTTTAAAATTGAATGCCACCTAAAAGTCAACAGAAAAATAATAGAAGTTATCAATTTATGAGAAGACATTCAACTTCATTTGTAAACAATGAAATGCAAAATTAAAATGTCTCCATGAAACACTGTTATAGATCAAATTAGCCATATGTTAAGTCTGACTATAACATGTTAGCATGGAAGTAGGGTAATGAGAACTTGTGCATGATGAGAGGGTATACATTGGTATAATTTTAAAAAATAAGGTATTATCCAGGCAGTGGATTACTATTCAGCAATTCTAGTCTTAGATATACATCCTAGAAAATCTATCCTGCATATAGTGTAGCAGAAGACATGTTAGCATATGTTTACAATTATATCATTTTAGTAGCAAAAGGTAAATGCCTGTAAGTAAACTGAGATATATTTCGACAACTACACATCAACATGGTTGAATCTGGTTAATACTGAGCAAAAAATTAAAACTGCAGAACATCATATGCAGTATCATTCCATTTAACATTCAAAGACAGGTAAATCGAGGCAAAATGTTCATGAATATATACATGAATTTATAGGGAAAAGCAATTGAAAGATAACATTCAAGGTAGTGTTTACTTCTGGGTAGAGGTTAAGGGATGGGAAGGGGCACACAGAAAACTAAAAGATATAGAGTTTTATATCTTAAGCTATATAGTGGGTTTAATTGGTTCTATTTTTAATGGTACACACAAGCTCTTATGTAAAGTTACTATTATGAAAACATTAACAAAACTATAATAGCTGAAACAGGAAATCATGAGAATTTCTGGAAAGTAATATGACTGGTGCAATTTAAAACTAAGTTGTTAACAATGGTCACAGTAAGAACAAATTAGTGAACTGGTAGAGCAGAACATGATGCAAAAGACCAATAAGTGCGAATTAAGAGGGAAAAGTACAGAGGAACACTCTTTAATGTCAATGAGTACCTCTGTGTGATAGACTCATTCCAGAAGGAGGGAGTATAAAGGGAGAAAGAAAAAATTTGAATTAAATAAAAGGCTCCCACCTGGATACCTAGAAATGAACGCCATGAATTAAGAGAAAGTTCTAAAAGATCTGTAGGGAAACACAGTTTAGCTAAAAGAAGAATCAGATGAACGTCAGACTACCTGCAGCCCTGGATTCTAGAAAGCAGTGGAGTTCTGGGTGGGAGCTCGGGGGCGAGATTCCAGTCTATGATCTCGGGAAACGGCTGCTGCTCAAGTGCAGGGACGGAACAAAGACTGGGCCTGCAAGAGCCCTGAACACTTACTACCCACAAAAACTTTCTGAGAGGGAAAAAAAAAAAATTAAGTGGAAAATGAGCTCAAGAAGTGGTAGCAAACATAGGAAGGAGTAGAATTTTTAATGCAAGCCATTCTAACGGGTAAGGTGATGTCTGGGCAGAAGGAAGGGAGGACTTCTAGCATGATGGAGTAAAGTGCTCAGGAGATCCTTTCAACATGCAAAACTCAAAAGCAAGCACTGGAAATTGACCAAAGGCATACAACAAACTGAGAAGTGTTTATTCATTAAAATGTACTGAATCTCAGGTAAAAGTAGTAGGAGTCTGTCATTCCTCTTTTAGCTAAACTATGTTCCCTTGGCAAAATAATTCAAATTTCCTCCTGTTCCTTGTATCATTGTTCTTGTTCATATTACTTATATGTAAGCTATAATCATCGAATATATTATTACAATGAATCAATTGTTATCTGTCAGATCAATTAAGATCAAAAAAGATAAGTTGCTATTCTACCTTCACTTATTCCTTCTCTAATGACCTTTCTTTATATAGACTCTTGTGTAGGTCTGAGCCACATCATTTTTCTTCCCTCTGAAGAACTTTTAACATTTTTTGCAAGGCAGGAGTGCTGGTGACAGATTGCCTAAGTTTTTGTTTTTCTGAGAACGTCTTTATTTCTCTTTCCTGTTGAAAACTAATTTTGCAAAATCCAGAATTCTATAATAGAATTTTTTCTATAATAGTTTTTTTCTTTCTTTTAAACAGCCATAGAAGCTGTGATTGTTTTGTTTTTTTCCCTCAACATTTTCACTCCATTGTCTTCTTTGCTTACATCTCAGTTTCTGAGATGTAATTCTTTTATTTCAAAATATTAAGGGGGTATAAATGTTTTTGGTTACACAGATTGCTTTTTGCGGCTACAGGTGTGCCCATCACCCAGATAGTGGTCATTGTAGCCATTAGGTAGGTTTATGCTCATCCCCCTCCTCCCTGCTTGAATTCCACTGAGTTTTACTCTCCCCTCTGTGCACATGTGTACTCATTGGTTAGTTCCAATTTAACAATGATTACATGTGGTGTTTGTCTTTGCAATCTTGAGATACCATTTAGGAGAATGGTCTCCAGTTCCATCTAAATTGTTGCAAAAGGCATCAATTCATCCTTTTTATGGCTGAGTTAGTACTCTGTGGGATACATATACCACTTTTATTAATTCACTCATGAATTGATGGACACTTGGGTTGATTCCACATCTTTGCAATTGTGAATTGTACTACAATAAACATTTGAATGCAGGAGTCATTTTGATAGATGTTTTTCATTTGGGTCCATAACCCAGTAGTAGGATTGCTGGATTGAATGGTAGGTCTACTTTGAGTTCTTTGAGGAATCTCCATAGTTTTCCATAGAGGTTGTACTAATTTGCAGTCCCACCAACAGTGTATAAACATTTCTTTCTCTCTGCATCCATGCCAGCATCTATTGTTGGACTTGTCTTTTGCCCACTTTTTAATCCAGTTATTTATTTCTTGCTGATTTGCTTGAGTTCTTAGTAGGTTCTGGTTATTAACCTTTATCAGATGTATAGCTTATGAATATTTTCTCCCATTGCATCAGTTGTCTGTTTGCTCTGTTGACTGTTTCCTTAGCTGTGCAGAAGCTGTTTAGTTTAATCAAATCCCATTTATTTAGAGACAGAGTCTCACCCTGTTGCCCAGGCTAGAGTGCCGTGGCATCAGCTTAGCTCACAGCAACCTCGAACCCCTGGGCTCAAGCAATCCTCCTGCCTCAGCCTCCCAAGTAGCTGGGACTACAGGCATGCATGTGCCACCATGCCTGACTAATTTTTTCTATATATTTTTAGTTGTCCAGCTAATTTCTTTCTACTTTTAGTAGAGACGGGGTCTTGCTCTTTCTCAGGCTGGTCTCGAATTCCTGAGCTCAAGCGATCCTCCAGCCTTGGCCTCCCAGAGTGCCAGGATTACAGGCGTGAGTCACCACGCCCAGCCCATTTATTTATTTTTGTTGTTGCTGTGATTGCCATTGGGGTCTTATCCGTAAATTCTTTGTCTAGGCTGATAACTAGAAGAGTTTTACTATGTTTTCCTCTAGAATTCTTATGGTTTCATGCCTTACATTTAAGTCTTTTATCCATCTTGAATTAGTTTTTGTGAGTGGTGAGAGATAAAGGTCCTGTTTCATTTTTCTGCATGTGGCTTTCCAATTTCCCAGCTCCGTTTATTGAACAGGGCAAAGATAAGAATTCCATCTGATTGTTGACAGCCTCCCGAGTAGCTGGGAGTACAGGTATGCACCACCAAACCCAGCTAATTTTTCTATTTTTTTGTAGAGACAGGGTCTCACTCTTGCTCATGCTGGTCTCAAACTCCTAAGTTCAAGTGATCCTCCTGTCTTAGCCTCCCAGAATGCTGGGATTACAGGTGTGAGCCTGGCCCACGTTTTTTCTTTATCTTTGCTATTCTGCACTTTGAACATATACCTAGGAGTAGGGGGTTTTGGCATTCATCCTGCTGGTCTTCCTCAGTTTCCTGGGTCTATGGACTATTGTCAAGACATTACCTCTGATAAATTCTCAGTCACTAATGCTTCATGTATTTCTTTTATTCCTTTTTTTCTTCTCCTTCTGGTATTCCCATCACATGTACTTGTACACATTGTAGTTGTCTCACAGTTCTTGGATATTTTGTTTCATTTTTTTCCTTTGCTTTTCAGTTTTGGAAGTTTCTACTGACATATCTCAAGCTCAGGGATTCTTTCCTCAGTCATGTCCTATCTACTAATGAACCCATCAAAGGCATTCTTCATTTCTGTCATAGCATAGTTTTCTATCTGTAGCACTTTTTTTTAAATTATTTCTTAGGATTTCTATCTTTGCATGCGTGACTCTCTGTTCTTGCACACCATCTACTTTTTCATTAGAGCCTTTATCGTATCAATCATAGTTGTTTTAAATTCTTGGTCTGGTAGTTCTAATATCCTTGCCATATCTGGGTCTGGTTGTTTTAGTTTTTTTGTCTGTTTGTTTGTTTTCTAGAGATGGGGTCTAAAAAGAGATGGGGGTCTCTTGTTCAGGTTGATCTTGAACTTTTGAGCTCAAGTGATCCTTCTGCCTTGGTCTCCCAGAGTGCTAGGATTACAGGCGTGCGCCAGCGTGCCAGGCCTCTGGGTCTGATTCTGATGCTTGCTTTGTCTCTTTCAAACTGTGTTTTTTTGCTTTTTATTACACTTTATAATTTTTTGTTAAAAGATCAACATGACTGCTTAAAGGGAACTCCAGTAAATAGTCCTTTAGTGATGTGGTAAGTGTGGGGGTGGGTAGCTTCCCTTAGTCCTTGGATCAGGGCTGTCTTCAGTGAGCCTGTGCCGTGCTCTGCACCTTCACAGGTGCTTCTCAGTCACCCTCCCCTTACAAAAAGGCCAGTGAGGGCTGGAGTTGAGCACTGCTCTTTTCTGACATTGCAGGGGAGAGTGAGCTGGAGTCAGCTCTTTCCTCTCCCACAGGTCAGTTAGGCTCTGGTAAAATCATTCTCCTTGAAGGCGAAGCCTTTTCCCTCCTGTCTGCTGGAAGGTTGAGGGCATTTTTCCTCTGATCTTCGCTGCAAGAAAGTAGTAGGGCTTCTGGAGGTAATATTCACAAAAGTGTGCAAGTCTACCTAAGATTGGGCCCCTCTTGAAGTTTTTAACTCTCAACCTTGGCCACATGAATCCCTAGAAATTAATTTCTGCTTGACTGTTCCTGACTTGCACTAGTTCCTACACAGGTTTTCCATGGAGAAATTGGAACATTGCTGGTGGAAATGTAAAATACAAAATGATGCAGCTATTTTGGAAAACAGTTTGGCAGGTCCTTAAAAAGTGAAACAGAATAACCATATATAATAACCAGCAATTTCACTCCCAGAAATATGCGAAAGAGAAAAATATATGTCTACAAATAAACTTACACACAAATGTTCATGGCAACATTATTTGTAATGGCCCAAATGTGAAAACAATGTAAATGTCTATCAACTATCAAGTAGATAAACAAAATGTGGCATATCTATACAATGGAACTGGACAGTGAACTCTACAGCATGGATGAATCTTGAAGACATTATGCAAAGTGAAAGAAGCCAGTCACAAATTTTATTATGCTATTTATATGAAATGTCCAGAATAGGCAAGTCTGTAGAGACAGAAGGTAGATTAGTGTTTGCTGGAGGCTGAGGGGGATTGACTGCCAATGGGTACAGTGTTTCTAAACTTACACTGTGGTGATGTTTGTACAACTCAGCAACCATACTAAGACTATTAAATTATATGCTGATATGGTTTGGATGTTTGGCCCCTCCAAATTTCATGTTGAAATTTGATCCCCAGTGTGGAGGTGGGGCCTGGTGGGAGGTGTTTGGGTCATGGGGGTGGATCCCTCATAAATGGTTTGGCCGCTCCCTTCAATGAGCAGGCTCACACCAGAGGTGCTGTATTAGTTCACACCAGAGGTGCTTGTTTACAAGAGACACCTGACAGCCTGCTCCCCTTTCCCTTCTGCCTTGGGGGAAGCTCTGATGCCCTGCCAGAAGAGCCTACAGATAAAGCTCTCTTCTTTATAAACTACCCAGCCTCAGGCATTTCCTTTATAGCAACACAAAACTGACATGTTTACTTTACATGAGGAGTTTTATGGTATATTAATTATGTGTCAATGAAGATGTTTTAAATACTAGTGTCTGGACTCTTCCTCAGATCAATTAAATCAGTCAGAGATTCCCCAGGTGAGTCTAACACGTAAAGTTCAAAGCTATTAACATGGAGGAGCTCTTTCAAAGTACATACAGAAACATGTATAAGAATGTTCACAGCATCATTGTTTATAATAGCAAAAACACCTGAAAACCATCCACATGATCATTTTCATTGATACAGAAAAAGCATTTGACAAAATTCAATACCTTTTCATGATCAAAACAAAACAATAAGGAGTAAAAGGGAACTTCCTTAACATAACAAAGACCATATATGAAAAAACCATAGCAAACGTCACACTCAATAAAGAAGGCTTTTCTTCTAAGATCAGAAACAAGGATGCCCACTTTTGCCAGTTCTATTCAACATAGTATTGGAAGTCCAAAGCATAGGCAAAAAAAAAAAAAAAAAAAAGAAATTAAAGACATCCGAATTGGAAGAAGTAAAATGATCTCTATTAGCAGATGGATGACATGATCTCATATGCAGAAAACCCTGTAGATTCCACACACACAAACTGTTGGAACTGATAAAGAAACCCAGCAAAGCTGCAAGATATAAAACTAACACTAAAAATCAGTTACATTCCTGTATACTACCAAGAAATGATCCAAAATGAAAATTTTATTTACAATAGCATGAAAAAGAATAAAATAGGAATGAGTCTAACCCAAGAGGTAAAAGACTTAGACACTGAAAACTATAAAACATTGCTAAAAGACATGAAAGAAGATCTAAATAAATGGAAAGACATCCTGTGTCCATGGATTAAAGGTTAAGATGACAATGCTAACCAAAGCAACCTATAGATTCAACATAATCCCTATCAAAATCCCAAGTTTTTTTTTTCCCCAGAAATAGAAAACCCATCCTTAAATTCATATGGAATCTCAAGGGACCCTGAATATCTAAAACTTGAAAAAGAAGAACAAAACTGGAGGACACATTTTTATTTCAAAATTCCCTACAAAGCTACAGTAATTAACATGCTACAGACATAAGGACAGACATAGGTAACTGAATAGAATTGGAGCCCCCCCCAATCCCTCATGTGTATGGTCAGTTGATTTTCAGCAAGATTTCCAAGACCATTCAATGGAAAAAAAGTCTTTTCAAAACATGGTGCTGGGAAAGCTGGATATTCACCAAGAAAGAATAAAGTTAACCCCTACTTCACATCATATACAAAAATTAACTCAAAATGGATCAGAAGACCTAAACTTAAGAGTTAAAACTATAAAATTGAGGAGGAGAAGATCAAGATGGCGGACGAGAAACAGCACCAGACAGAGTGTCTCTGCAGAAAAGACAAATTCTAGCATAAATTAGAAGAAAGAAGCAAGAAGATGAGCCTACATCCGAGGAGGTTCGGAAGGAGGGTACCTGAGACACGGGAGACTCCACGGGAGGAGGCTGTGGAGGAGAACTGGAAGCAGAGACCTCCGGAGCAGCCCGGAGCCCAGCGGCAAGGGTAGGTGGCTTGGTTAACTCTCCCCTCCCTTGATCTCTGACTGCTGGTGGCTCCTCAGCGGGTGGAGAGACCTGCGGACACCAGCCCAGAGATGGGACCGCCAGCCAGCAGTAAGCCTGTAGTGGACGCGGCACCAGGCTGGGGGACACCTCCGCGTGCACAGGCCCGAGCCTCGAGGCAGGCGCCATATCACTCCATTGTCCCCTCCCCCGTCTCTATCCGCCAAGAGAGACAACATAGCCACCAGCCGGAGGCACCTCCAGGGAACAGGACCTTCCCTTTTGGGGCCCTACAGCTGACTGAGGGGAACTCAGAGTGTGAGCTCCCTACCCACCAGCCCTCCCAGGTGCTGCTGGCACGGTGATCCCAGGAGAACGGGGCAGACCGTGAGGCTGAGAGACATAGACCCAGCTTGGGCTCCCGGTGGGTGAATTGGGACTGGCACTCCTCTCCCTGGTGGGGATATAGTTTGAACTCTGGGACCCAGAGGTCAGACCTGCAGACCAGATCCCGTGCACTGAGGCCTCGCATTGCCCGGGGCACAGAAGGGATATACGTGAACAGCCTACTGAGGTGTGTGTGCCTTCGGGGGAAGATCAGCGTCCTAGAGGGCAACCCTCCCCCCAAAGGGAGGCCGTGCGCCCAGCCCAGGTGGCCTTCCTGCACAGGGAACCTCCCCGCTGGCATCACAGCCAGGGGAGGGCTGGTGGCGTGTGGTCTGGCCTGCTGGCAGAGGCCCAGGAGGAGCCACGGAGTTGGGGACGGTGGAAAGAAGTGAGGCCTGCTCCAGACTGGGTCTCTCCACCCCACAGGCAGACTCTCTGACTGAGTGGGGCCATTGCAGTCCCTCCCCGACAGCCTTTCCTGGAAGCAGAGAACAGAACTTTGACCCCTGCTGACGACATTGGTGGTGCCTGAGGGCGGGCTTACCCAATTCAGCTCCGCCCAGACTCTCTTCTAGACCAGCCCTCACTGAGGGGGAGAAAAGGACACACCTGGAAGTCCCAGGGCCCCACCTACCACGTGAGGCACTAGAGTGCCTCTCTACAGGAACAAGAGCTGGTTAAAGGACACAAAAACAACAGCGTAGCCTGTTCCTCCAAGCAAGCGCCACCTACTGACAGGGAGAGCATCCTGCACACCCTTTTGACGGCACCTACTGACTCATTATACAGGGAGTGGTCAAATCTCACCTACAGACACCACCTACTGGACCAGAAACTCAACAAAGCATGTGAATACCCAAATGAAAACCTAAAGGAAAGAAGCAACAACAGATCAACATGAGAAGAAATCAGCGAAGGAACTCCGGAAATATGAAGAACCAAACGGAAAACACACCCCCAAAGAGGAGCACCAGCCCCTTAGAAACAGACACCAACCAAAATCAGGCAACCAAATGACAAGAGGAATTTCGAATGTGGATCATAAGAAAACAACCTACAAGAACAACTCGATAACCAACACAAAGAAACCAAAAAAGCCTCCAGGACCTGGAACAAAAATTCACTAAAGAAATTGATACAATGAAGAAAAGTTTAGCCAAACTCCTGGAAATGAAGAATCAATTCAGGGTGGAAAGCCTCAAGAACAGGGAAGATCAAACAGAAGAAAGAATCTCAGAGATAGAAGATAACACCTTCCAATTAAATAAATCAGTCACAGACATAGAGCAGAGAAACAAGAGAAAAGAGCAAAGCCTACAAGAGATGTGGGATTATGTGAAGAAACCTAATGTGAGGGTCATAGGGTTACCAGAAGGGGAAGAAGAAAACACTCAAGGGTGGACAAGCTATTTGAAGATATAATAGAGGAAAATTTCCCAGGTCTTGCTAAAAATCTCAATATACAAGTTCAAGAAGCTCAAAGGACCCCTGGGAGATTCAATGCAAACAGGAAGACGTCATGACATGCAGTCATCAGACTGACCAAAATATCAACTAAAGAGGCCCTTCTAAGAGTTGTAAGATGTAAGAAGCAAGTAGCATACAAGGGAAAGCCAATTCGAATAACACCAGACTTCTCTACTGAGACTTTACAAGCAAGGAGAGACTGGGGCCCCATTCTCACTCTTCTGAAACAAAACAATGCCCAGCCTAGAATCTTATTCCCTGCAAAACTAAGCTTTGTATATGAAGGAGAAATCAAGACATTCTCAGATAAGCAAAGACTGAGGGAATTCACCAAGACAAGACCGGCCCTTCAAGAAGTACTCAAAACAGTGTTACCCACAGATCACCACAATAAACACTCATGAATGTAAATCTACTCTAAGCTAAAGATCAAAGCCCAGATACTACAATAGATCAAGAGAGAGAACAATGAAATGAAGTTCAACCCAACATAATGAACAGAAATCTGCCCCACCTATCAGTTATCTCAATAAATGTGAATGGCTTGAACTCCCCACTCAAGAGACATAGGCTGGCCGAATGGATAAAAAAACACAAGCCAAGTATCTTCTGCCTTCAGGAAACACATCTATCCTGCAAGGATGCATATGGACTAAAGGTAAAGGGGTGGAGAACAATATTTCATGCAAACGGAAGCCAAAGGAAAGCTGGTGTGGCAGTACTGATTACAGATAACTTAGTTTTTAAATCAACAAAAGTAATAAAAGACAAAGAAAGTCACTATATAATGGTGAAGGGTACAGTTCAACAAGAAGACATAACAATTCTAAATATATATGCACCCAACCTTGGTGCATCCAGATTCATAAATCAAACTCTACTTGACCTAAACAAATGGATAAACAACAACACCATAATAGTTGGAGACTTTAACACCCCACTGACAGCACAGGAAAGATTCCCCAAACAGAAAATCAACAAAGAAATAATGGACTTAAACAGAACCCTAGAACAAATGGGTCTGACTGACATTTACAGGACATTCTACCCCTAAAGCACTGAATATACATTTTTCTCATCAGCTCATGGGTCATTTTCTAAGATTGACCATATCCCAGGCCAAAAAGCACATCTCAAACAATTTATTTTATTTTATTTTATTTTTTTGAGACAGAGTCTCATTTTGTTGCCCAGGATAGAGTGAGTGCTGTGGCATCAGCCTAGCTCACAGCAACCTCAAACTCCTGGGCTCAAGCAATCCTCCTGCCTCAGCCTCCCCAGTAGCTGGGACTACAGGCATGCGCCACCATGCCTGGCTAATTTTTTCTATATATATTAGTTGGCCAATTAATTTCTTTCTATTTATAGTAGAGACGGGGTCTCACTCTTGCTCAGTTGGTTTTGAACTCCTGACCTTGAGCAATCTGCCCGCCTAGGATTACAGGCCTGAGCCACCACACCCAGCCTCAAACAATTTAAAAAATAGAAATTATACCATGTATCTTTTCAGACCACAATGGAATAAATGTAGAAATCAATCCTAACAGGAGTCCTTATTTCTACACAAAGTCATGGAAACTAAACAACCTTCTGCTGAATGATCACTTCATAAATGAAGAAATCAAGATGGAAATCAAAAGATTCTTTGAACTAAACAACACAGGTGACACGAGTTACCAAAACCTGTGGGACACAGCTAAAGCAGTCCTGAGAGGAAAGTTTATTTCCATAAATGCCTGTATCTAAAATTTGAAAAGATCACAAATAGACAACCTAATGAATCGTCTCAAAGAGCTGAAAAAAGAAGAACAGACCAACCCCAAACCCAGCAGAAGAAGTGAAATCATTAAGATCAAATCAGAACTAAATGAAATTGACAACAGGGAAACTATATGGAAGATTACTAAAACAAAAAGTTGGTTCTTGAAAAAATAAACAAAATTGACACACCATTAGCTAGACTAATGAAAAGCAAAAAAGAAAAATCTCTAATAAGCTCCATCAGGAACAATAAAGGAGAAATTATAACTGATGCCATGGAGATACAAGATATAATTTATGAATACTACAAAAATCTCTATGCGCACAAACTGGAAAATGTGGAGGAAATGGACAATTTCTTAGAAACACACAGCCTCCCTAGGCTCAACCGGGAAGAAATAGAATCCCTGAAAAGACCCATGTCAAGTATTGAAATTGAAACAGCAATAAAAAACCTTCCTAAAAAGAAAAGTCCTGGACTAGATGGTTTCACACCTGAATTTTACCACACCTACAAAGAAGAACTGGTGCCTAGCCTGCAGAAATTATTCCACAACATCGAGAAGGATGGAATCCTCCCTAACACATTTTATGAAGCTAACATAACCCTGATACCAAAACCAGGAAAGGATGCAACAAAAAAAGAAAACTATAGACCAATATCCCTGATGAATATAGATGCAAAAATTCTCAACAAAATCCTAGCCAGTCGAATCCAGGTGCATGTCAAGAAAATAATTCATCACAACCAAATGGGCTTCATCCCAGGGATGCAGGGATGGTTCAACATATGCAGATCTATACATGTAATTCACCATATAAACAGAAGCAAAAACAAAGACCATATGATCCTCTCAATAGACGCAGAGAAAGCATTTGACAAAATTCAACACCCTTTTATGATAAGAACGCTTAACAAAATAGGCATAGACGGGGCTTACCTAAAAATGATACCAGCCATATATGACAAACCCGCATCCAATATCATACTGAATGGGGAAAAATTGAAAGCATTCCCACTTAGAACTGTAACAAGACAAGGTTGCCCATTATCTCCACTTCTTTTCAACATAGTGCTGGAAGTCCTTGCTACAGCAATCAGACGAGAGAGCAGAATTAAGGGCATCCAAATGGGAGCAAAAGAGATCAAACTCTCACTCTTTGCTGACGAAATGATATTATACCTAGAAAACCCCAAGGATTCAACCACAACACTCCTTGAATTGATAAATGAATTTGGTAAAGTCTCAGCATACAAAATCAATACACAGAAATCAGAGGCATTCATATATGACAACAACAGTAAAAGTGAGAACCAAATCAAAGACTCAATTCCCTTCAAAATAGCAACAAAGAAAATAAAGTACCTTGGAATATACTTAACTAAGGAGGTAAAAGACCTCTACAGGGAGAACTATGAAACACTGAAGAAGGAAATAGCAGAGGACGTAACAGATGGAAGAATATACCATGCTCATGGGTAGGCAGAATCAACATTGTTAAAATGTCTATACTACCCAAAGTGACCTACAGAGTCAACGCAATCCCTATCAAAATACCATCATCATTTTTCACAGATATAGAAAAAATAATTTTATGCTTTGTATGGAACCAGAGAAGACCCTGTATAGCAAAATCGATCCTAGGTAATAAAAACAAAATAGGAGGTATCAATCTGCCAGACTTCAAACTATACTACAAGGCTATAGTCATTAAAACAGCTTTTGACTGGCACAAGAACAGGGACATTGACCAGAACAGAACAGAGAACCCAGATATAAAACCATCCTCATATGGCCAACTAATCTTCGACAAACCAGACAAAAACACACACTGGGGAAAAGAATCCTTATTCAATAAATGGTGCTGGGAAAACTGGATAGCCACATGCAGAAGACTGAAACAAGACCCACACCTTTCACCTCTCACAAAAATCAACTCATGCTGGGTAACAGACTTGAACCTTAGGTGTGAAACTATTAGAATCCTAGAGGAAAATGTTGGAAATACTCTTCTAGACATTGGCCTAGGCAAAGAATTTATGAAGAAGACCCCAAAGGCAATCACAATAGCAATAAAAATAAACAAATGGGACCTGATCAAATTAAAAAGCTTCTGCACAGCCAAAGAACCTGTCAAGAGAGCAGACAACCCACAGAATGGGAGAAAATCTTTGCAAACTACACATCTGATAAAGGGCTGATAACTAGACTCTATTTAGAACTCAGGAAAATCAGCAAGAAAAATTCAAACAACCCTATCAAAAAGTGGGCAAAGGACATGAACAGAAATTTCTCAAAAGAAGACAGAATAATGGCCAACAAACATATGAAAACATGTTCAACATCTCTAATCATCAGGGAAATGCAAATCAAAACGACAATGAGATATCACTTAACTCCAGTAAGAATGGCCGTTATCAAAAAGTCCCCAAGCAACAAATGCTGGCATGGATTCGGAGAGAGAGGAACACTCCTACACTGCTGTTGGGACTGCAAACTAGTGCAACCTCTGTGGGAAGCAATGTGGAAATACCTCAAAGTGATACAAGTAAGATCTACCATTTGATGCAGCAATTCCACTACTGGGCATCTACCCAAAAGATCAAAAGTCACTTTATGAAAAAGACACCTGCACTTGAATGTTTATAGCAGCATAATTCACAATTGCAAAGCTGTGGAAACAACCCAAGTGCCCATTCAATTCATGAGTGGATTAATAAAATGTGGTATATGTGTATCATAGAATACTACTCAGCTTTAAGTAACAATGGTGATCTAGCACCTCTTGTAGATTCCTGGACAGAGCTGGAACCCATTCTACTAAATGAAGTATTTCAAGAATGGAAAAACAAGCACCACATGTACTCACCAGCAAACTGGTATTAACGGATCAACATCTAAGTGGACATATAGAAGTAACATTTATTGGGTGTCGGGAGAGTGGGAGGGGGGAGGAGGAGATGGGTAAATATAACCACAATGAGTAAGATGTGCAACATTTGGGGGATGGACACACTTGAAGCTCTTACTCGAGGGGGGAGGGGGGCATGGGCAATATATGTAACCTTAACACTTTTACCCCCATAATACATTAAAATAAAAAATAAGTATAAAATTGTTCGAAGAAAACAGAAAGAAATCTTCATGACATTGGATTTTGCAATGATTTCTTGGATATAACAACAGAAGCACAAGCAACGAAAGGGAAAAAAAAACACAGATAAAGTGAACTTCATCAAAAGTAAGAAATTTTGTGGATCAAGAGAGTGAAAAGACAACCCACAGAATGGGAGAAAATATTTCCAATTCATATGTTTGATAAAAGATTAATATCCAGAATGTATAAAGAACTCCTATGACTTAACAACAACAAAAAACAAACAGCCTAATTCACAAGTAGGCCATGGACTTGAATAAACATTTCTCCAAAGAAATATACCAATGGCTATGAAGCACATGAAAAGATGCTCAACATTATTAATCACTAGAGAAATGCAAATCAAAACCAATTTATACCCATCAGGATGGCTTTTATCTTTAAAGAAAAAAATGGCATATAGCAAGTGTTGGTGAGAATGCAGTGCTAGAACCGTTGTGCGTTGTTGGTGAGGACATAAGATGGTGCGGCCTCTGTGGAAAACAGTTTGGCAGTTCTTCAAAAAACTAAATGTAGCATTATCAAATGCCCCAACAATTCTACTCCTATGTATATGCCCCAAAGAACTGAAAGCCCAGACTGAAACAGATACTTGCACTCACACATTCATGGTGGTATTATTCATAATAGCCAAAAGTGGAAACAACTTCAGTTACACTAGTAACATGTTCACACCAGTAGACTGTGAAAAGTTATGTATGCATAATATAATATCTAGAGTACCACAAAAAATCTATTCACAGACATACATTCAAAAATACTATAGCTAAATCAAAATGGAATACTAAAACTTGTTCCATTAACCCACAAGAAGGCAGGAAAAAGAAAACAGAGAAACAAACAAACAAAAAATAGAAGGAATAGACCAAAAAACAAAAATTAAAATGGCAGACTTAGTGCTAATATATCAGTAATTACACTAAATATAAATGGTCTAAATACCAATTAAAAGAGTGAATTAAAAAAAAAAATGACCAAACTATATGCAAGGTCATTATACTAAGTGAAAAAAAAGTCAATCTTTTTTTTTTTTCTCATTTATTTCTTTCTTCCCCTGTCTGTAACATTTTTAGGAGGCCACAAGCCAATCAAGGGGAAAAGAAGGCAAGGCAAATGTTGATTTTATTTTGCAGGTGTCAATATGTGAAACTCACCAAAAAAAAAAAAGTCAATCTTAAAAGGTCACACACTATATATTTCCATTTATATAACTTTATTAGTTTCCTAGGGCTGCCAATAACAAAGTAACAAAGTGGGTGGCTTAGAACAACAAATTTATTGGCTCATAGTTGTGAAAGCTAGAAGTCAGAAATTAACATGTTAGCAGGGCCATGCTCCCTCTGAAGATGCTAGGGAAGAATCCTTTCTTGCCTCTTCCAGCTTTTGGTAGCCCCAGACGTTCTTTTGCTTGTGGCAGTATAACTCCACTCTTCACACAGCATTCTCCCTATGTCACTTTAAATAATCTTTTCTCTGTGCATGTTTGTTTCTGTGTCTGAATTTCCTCTTTTCATAGGGACACCAGTGATACTGGATTAGGGCCCATCCTAATGACCCCATTTTAACTTGATTAAACATAACAAACTCATAATTTTTTTTTTTTTTTACTTTTAGCCTCAATAAGTTGGGAGTATAATTTTTTTTATTTTATGGCTTCTATATTGAGTCATAAGTAGGTAGACTTTCACTGTAGAATCAAATAAATGTATTAAAGAAACTAATAATCTTATTGTTAAGGTTTATTTTAAATACTTAACAAAGAGTCACAAAGATAGTCTAAAGAGTTACCTTGTATCTTTTTTTTTTTGAGACAGAGTCTCACTCTGTTGCCCAGGCAAGAGTGAGTGCCACAGCATCAGCCTAGCTCACAGCAACCTCAAACTCCTGGGCTCAAGCAATCCTTCTGCCTCAGCCTCCCGAGTAACTGGGACTATAGCATGGACCACCATGCCTGGCTAATTTTTTCTATAAATTTTTAGTTGTCCAACTAATTTATTTCTATTTTTAGTAGAGATGGGGTCTCACTCTTGCTCAGGCTGGTCTTGAACTCCTGACCTTGAGCAATCCACCCGCCTCGGCCTAAGAACCAAACATTATTTTACAACTTCTGACAAACACTGGGTCTAGGCACTCACTGTGACTACTATTAATAAAAGCAGTAGGTGAAATGCTGGTGAGAAACTCTGTAATTAACAAATGAGGCCGACAACACCTAAAGCTGGTTGATGTTACATGGCAAAAAGACAACTAGACATTTAGCTGCCTCCTGATGATCTCCACATCCAAAACCAGTGTATAAGCAATATAGGAGCTAGAGAGACATGTTACTAGATCATGAAAATGTAATAAGCAAAGCCTAGAATGTGGGAAATTCTGAAGGACAAACGGCCCTGTTTCTTTAACAAATTATCAGGGACTAAAAAGATCAAACTGTAACAAATAAAAAGAACCCTAAGGAGAGTTATCTAATATAATGTGTGAATCTTTTTTGGATCCCAGTTCAACAAACCAACTCACAAAGAGACAACTATGAGAAAAATCAGAGAAACATAAACACTGACTATATATCTGATACTAGGGGGCTTTTGTTAAGTTTGAGTGTGATCATATTTTATGGGTTTTTGTTTTGTTTTTTTGTTTTTGTTTGTTTTTCAGACAGAGTCTCACTCTGTTGCCCAGGCTAGAGTGAGTGCTGTGGCGTCAGCCTAGCTCACAGCAGCCTCAAACTCCTGGGCTCAAGCGATCCTTCTGCCTCAGCCTCCCGAGTAGCTGGGACTACAGGCATGCGCCACCATGCCCGGCTGATTTTTTCTATATATATTAGTTGGCCAATTAATTTCTTTCTATTTATAGTAGAGACGGGGTCTCACTCTTGCTCAGGCTGGTTTCGAACTCCTGACCTTGAGCAATCTGCCCGCCTTGGCCTCCCAGAGTGCTAGGATTACAGGCGTGAGCCACCGCGCCCAGCCCTATTTTATAGGTTTTAAAAGTCTTTACATTTTAGAGATATTTTAAAATATTTTTCAGTGAAATGATATATCTGGGATTTGCCTTAAAATAATTCAGTGAGGGGAGGGTGTGAGGCAGGAGGGATGAAGCAAGACAGACCTATGTTTATACTGACTACTGCTGAGGCAGCATGACGGGTATATAGAAGCCCATTATATTATTCTAATTTTGTGTACATTTGAATATACCTACAATAAAGAGTTTAAAAACTGCAGTCCTAACAAATTTCCTGGAGATTCTTTTCCATAGGAATTTTGCTGTGTCAGGGAGATAGCCAGTCGCTCCAGCCGATGGCGCGGCTGGCCCCGGCTGGGTGCAGGAGGAGCTGCCCGGCCACAGGTGCTCTGCGAGCAGGGCTCCGCCCAGGCAGCAAAGGCGGCTCAAGGATGACCGCTGTGTCGTGGCCTGACTGCGGGATGACGGGGATGAACACAGAAAGACACAGACAAAAACACACAGACACAAAAGATGGTTCAAGACTGCAGTGCTTAAAGCACCAGTCGTTTTATTTTTATACTGTTCAATTTGGCAAGCGTCCCACAGCTACTTTCTCATACCAGCTATTTTCCCAGCTATTTTCTGGGTATTTACTTGGCAAGTGTCCTGGAGCTATTTTCCCAGGACCTGACTGCCAGGTGTCAGCAGGAGCTGTTCCTCTAGACATAGCTCAAGAGAAAAGGGGGGAGGGCGCATGCATCCCCACCCTTCAGCGTCTGATTCTGCGTGCAGGACAACAGACAACCTTGGCTCGCATGCAAAACCACGGGCTCTTGGCTGTTTGCCCTGAGGAACAGTTCTCTCTGCTGGTCAATGAGTCACATCTTGCCAATTTGGGGAACAAGCAATGTGCTCCCATTCTGCTAACTTTGGGTCTCCTTCACTCTGGCCTAGAAATCTTCAGGAGATCGAATAAGAATCGTGTTTGTGGTTTTCTTTTCCACAAAGCTCAATCTCCTGTGTTTTCTTTAGTTTATAAAACCACCACCATTTATTGAGCACTGATGAACAGAGGCACTGTGGAGGGGGCAGACTGAAAGAGTTAAGAAGTGGTCCCTGTCTTTGAGAAATTAATTCAAACATTCACCAGTCCTCCACAATAGGTGAGCAATTTACTAGAGATTCAAAGTTTGGCACAGACAGTCCTGTTCTCTAAAAAACAGCTACTAAGAGGACAAAATCCTACTGAATCAATGTCCTCTTGGCCTCGATATACCTCAGTTCAGATACTCTTTGATAAACCTGTCAATGAAGAAAAGCCAAACTCTGCAAAATAATTTTAAAGAGATTTATTCTGAGCCAAATTTGAGGACCATGACCCGGAGCCACTGCCAAGAGGCCTTGGACAAGTGGACTCGCTGTGGCTGGGTTACAGTTTGGTTTTATACATTTTCAGAGAGACAGGGGTTACAGGCAAAGTCACAAACCAATACATGAGAGGCATACATTGGTTTGGCCCAAAAAGGTGGGACATCTCCAAGCAGGGGGGCTTACAGGTTATAGGTGGGTTTAAAGATTTCTTAGCTGGCAATTGGCTGTGAGAGTTAGACTTTATCTAGAAGACCAGAAAGGATATGCTTATTTTAAGAAAAGGGTGTGGGCACTCTGGGAGGTCCAGACAGGAGGACGTTTTAAATTTACAATAGGCGCCTGCTAGGATGCTTTAAGGATGCCACAAGATGCCTTAAATTTACAATAGGCATCTGCTAGGATGCTTGAGTTAAGATAGGGGCTTCTTATCTTTTAGGTGATGTTAATGCCATACCAGAATCAGGTTGGGAAGTAAACCACCGCATTATTTGGTTAACAAAAGCCGCTTAGTGGGAACAAAAGCCGCGTTTGTCAGCCTGGCCCAGCTGGCCTCCTTAGGAAGGAGTTTTTAGCAAAAGAAAAAGATCAGAGTTTAGTCCTCAAACCCAATCTAAATTATCCCCAATCTAATTACTAAAGATTCAATAAAGAATCTGTAAACACAGGAAATATTTGATTAACTTGTAATCTTAATTCTTAAATTGTTCATATAATTCAGGACTCATAACCAAGGATCTAATAATGGTACAGCTGTCCTCTCCTGGTAAACTGTAATACTACAGTCTAATTCGACCAGATACTGGACTCAAATTACACAAGTATGCTACAGATGACTCAGGTGAGAAATGCCCACACATCAAAGGGTTTCTAGTGGACAAAGCTAATGGCAGAGAAAATACACAAGTGGTGTGGGGGTGGGGAAGAGGAGAGAGAGGATCAAATACATTAGTAAAATATTATGATCAAATTAGAATATCAGAGGTTATGATGATTCTCATTCTCTATCATCCTCTCAATTCTGCTACTTTCAAGATATGATCTTGGGCAAGTTCTCTGTACCCCGGTTTCCTTCTCTTTAAAATGGGAATAATATTACCTACCCCATAGAGCTATTGTAATGACCAAATGAGGCAATACATGAAAAGGACTCAGTGTTCAGCACTGCTGTTATTCAGACATCAGTTCAAGCATCACTTCTCCCACTCTTGCCCCTCTCCCAGCATACATCAAGTTCCTTTACTAGATGCTCTTACTGAGCTGTGTTTTAGTCATCACATTCCTCAATCTCACATCACCTTCCTCTTTCCTATGATTCTCTAATTAATGTTTGTCTTGTCTGCTAGGCTGTAAATTCCTTGAGGGCAAGAACCATATCTGGTTTTGCTCATCCTGTATTCCCAGCATTCAGTGCAATGCCTGGTACTCGATAAATTTGTCAAATGAAATTGTAGTAAAATTCTCAGTCTTATGAATAACAGTATTTAATACTGCTATGGCCGAAATTGTACCCCCTCAAAAAACCATATGTTGAAATCCTAAAGCCCAGGTACTTGAGCCTTGACCTCATTTGGAAACAAGCTTGTTGCAGATGTAATTAGCTTGATTAAGATGCGGCATACTAGAGCAAAGTGGACCCTTAATCCAATATGACTGGTGGCCTTATGATCCGAGAATTTGGACACTGACAGAGGCAGAGATTGGAGTGATGAAGCTGTGGACTGAGGGATACCAACAATTGATGGCTTCCACCAGAAGCAGGGAAAAGCCAGGGAAAAGTCTGCCTACAGGGTTCAAAGTGAGCATGATTTGAATGATGCCTTGATTGTGGTCTTTTAGCCTCCAAAACTAAGACTATCGATTTCTGTCATTTAAACCACCTAATTCGTGGTTGTTACAGTGGCCCTAGGACACTAATGTAAGTGCAGGCTCAACGGCTTTGTTTGGTTTTTCAAAGTGATGTATAGTAACTTCTCCCAGGTCAAAAAAATTGTTTGTAAATACTACACTTTTTAAAGGGACTATTAGGACTGGCTTTTCTCCCCCAGTCTCAGTAACTTCTTAACAGTTTTAATCCATTTAGACTAGTCCCAAATTCTAATTATATACTATTTCAACAGCCTTATTTTCTGTTCTTTATTCAGAATGTTTTTTCTAGTAATAAACAGAACTAAGTTCTATATAAGTATTCATTAACAAAATAAATTTATTGCTATGTCTAAAAAGCAAAAAAAAAAAAA